>JZKD02S1622017.1:53693-78834 GCA_000966675.3 Picea glauca | reverse complement strand
TGGGTAGTGAAAGGGTACACTACACATAGGATTCAACAAAATCGATGATCATAAATTAATCAGGAGTTGAGATCTACGGTTCGTGCTCTTTCAACATAGTGGAGATTTAACACTTGGCCATTGTGCACTTTAACCTTAATTTGGCATGTTTCCATAAACTTCAATGGTCCAGATCATTATGTGCTTCCTTCACCGATTTAATCTTCATGCACGTTTACTTGCGCTTTTGGATCTCGATCGTGGATATTCCTCCTTAATGGACGGTCAGATCTTATTTCGAAGCTTTGGCACTTTGGGACTCCGGGTTACTAGAACTTTGAAGTAGTTCAATTCCTCTGGAGGTTTACCTACCAAATAAGTCATAAAAAAACAATGACCTCTTTTTGTCGGTTAACATCGCATGCTTACACTATTCTTACATTATGCTTGATCTAACAGTCATGAGATATTCTAGAGAATCTTAGATCAATGTCCAATGTTAGATCACGACTTCGGCCTTTGGAGCTTCAGGAATTTTTGCAGGTAGCAGAAGATGGATATCCTCGAAGGACATACTCTTGGAGTGACGTAGCTTGCTAACGTCATTGTTGATGTGGCACTGGATGAGTGGTTGCCACATGTCACCTATATCCATGACTTACATATACCTAAAGTGACAAATTGTACCTTGACACTTGTCACCATATGATTGTGCCATGTGTCATTGCTGACGTGGTCTTGATGACGTGGATCTCCTGAAGTGTCATATGTATTTTCCCTTTGGATCATATATCAGACGATCTACTTATCACCTAAATTCTTGACCCAATGACCCTCATTCACTTCAGGACTTCGGGGCTTCGGACTTTGGGTGAACTTACATGTTTTAGAACCCTTTGTGCCAAAGTGGTTAGCATTGAAGTTGACCACCATTGGACCCACCTATCCTCATCCAACTGTCACCATGCATTTCCCAGATCTAACTTCCCTCATTCACTTTGGGAATTTGGGGCTACGGCCTTCAGGTGAACTTACATGTTTTAGACCCCTTTCACCGAAGTGGTCAACGTTGTATTTAACCGTCTCCTTTCCTTTACTGCAATATGACGGTTCACTCCAGATCAACAGTTGACGACAATTCATTTAATCTGAGACTCTAGGATATTTTTGGCTTACCATGTCCTTCCACTAAACTCGATCAAATGATCATGATAGATCTCGAGATCATCTAACGGTTGTTGTAACCTGATCTTGTACAAAAGGATTTTTTCACTCATAGAATTATGTCTCTTGTGTTACTTCAAACACGTCATCTCTTCTGAGCTTTTATTAACGCTTCTTCCTTCTGGGCTTTGTGTAAATGTGCTCCTTTATGCATTCTCTTTATCAATCAGAAGGCTATCTCTTCTGAGCTTTAGGAACATAGGATCTCTATTGATCCTATCGTGATCAACACTAATCGCAAATTGCCTATGCACCAAGGTGATCTTCCTTTTCTTCTGATTACTGTACATGTTGGACTCATGTTGCCATCAATGACAACGCACAATCAATAATTCCAACACATTCAACATACTACCATTAACCTTATGGACCAGATTGACAATGAGAACAATACGAAGACTGATATGGGACCTCAACCCACAAACAAAAAACCTATCTAAATACCCAATGATTGTTTCTAAGGCACCATACCACTACCCACATTCAGTACCTCCTACAACAACAAAAAAATCATAAGAAAACTTAAAATTTTTGGGTTAAGAGATAGAATAATAGGAATTTGCAAATTAAAATGCACTGAAGAAGGGTGAAGGAACCTATAAACTAGGTTAAACTTGGATAGAAAACCATTCAAACCTGGCATTGAAAGACCATCACCTGAGAATTCCTTGTTCCCACCACAAGGACCCTCCACAAACTTGATGTTGAGCCACTCTAGACTGCACCTTCCAAACACACCATTGGAAGAGAATAAAGAAACCATGTCTACACAACCAGAGATATTACCTTCACATACACTGAAAAGAATGGTCCCCTTGATTCCAAGGCCAGGGGTATGTGTGATTCATGGCCAATTCAATGTTATACCATGCTAAATGTCCCGACAATTTATTTCACCTTCCATAGTCATTAGGGAATATGAATCCCCCTTTTCCTCCCATTCAAAATAAATTGACCTTTTGATCCAAATGGATCTTGATTGCCATCCACCTTTTCCACTGAATCACCATTTTGAGCCTGTGGTTTTGATAAAACATGACATTCACCCTTTTGGTGGGGAATGGAATGTAATGTCATCTTCATTTGTTAATTACAGGCATCATGTAATGGTCTTATGTACATTCCTACAACATAGCGCTAATGCACTGGATCCCATTAGAACTCTGCAGTTAAGCATGCTTGGTCTAGAGTAGTAATGGGATGGGTGACCAACCGAGAAGTCCTATTATTTTACATGCCTATGGAATTTTATAAACTTAGTCCAATTTATCCCACATGCACCACGAGAATTTTTGTCCTCTCACTCTCTCATATATAATTGAGGTGAAGGAGGCCCTTTAAGCATACAATGGAGGGTGATGTAAAGCTTCTTGTGAATGAAGCATAGCTGACATCTCTTTCTATTTAGAGATAAGCTACCCCATTTTTCCAGTTTGTGTTCTACAATGGTTTTCTATCTTAATCAGTAATAGAAGTTGGGCTTCACTGCATTTTTGTGTTCTCTTCTATATTGTTGTGTATTTGATTGTTATATCTCGGTTATATTTATGCCTTCATGTCGTTCTCAAAATAATCTAGATTAGTGGTATCAGAGTAGGTTTCTCCTTGTCGTTTCTTAGAGAAGGTCCCCGACGAGGTCAAGGTATAGAGAGTTGGGTCTCGATCTAGTTTTTCTTGAGGACAATTGCTCTCGCTAGCCCAAGTGACTTCCCATGGCGAAAGAAAATAGAGATGACAAAGAAGGAGATCCTTTCAAGACATTTCTCGAGGAATCCCTCATGCGACAGAGGAATGAGATGATGGACAACTTTGTTCAGATCCTTCGAAGACTACCAATCGTGGAAGTTGAGGCATCTTCGACAAGAATCCATTTCGCAAGTGCGACACCCTTCAAGGTAGAATTCAATTTTGATATCCCCTTATTTGAAGGCCAGATAGATGCAGATGCTCTAGAAAAATTGTTGAATCTACTAGAAGGTTATTACTTTGTCCAAAAATTTTCTAACAGTGAAAATATTACCTTTGTGCTCCTTAAATCCCTTCCCCATGTCAGAGCTTGGTGGGAAGGTTACTAGGAGAGGTACATCACAGATTAATCTACACTATTGGGAAGAGAACCCACTTGGGAATCCTTTGTAGATTCCCTAAAGGAGGAGTTCTACCCTGTCAGAAACTATGATGACCAATACATGAGATGGACAACTCTGCATCATAAAAGAGATCAGATGGTGTCAGAGTACACCAACACATTTCAAACCTTGCGCTCAAATCTGGATATCAAAGACTTCGAGCGACACCTGTTTTTGAAGTACCACAATGGTCTACACAGGTACATCCAAACAAAGATGGATTTTCTGGACATCTCCTCATTGGGAGCTGCTTATCGATATGCAATCAAAATTGAGTAGAAATTCAAGCAGCAAAGCAAGTGGGAGAAGCATGGCAAAGGAAACTCTAACTCACATAATAAAGGACAGAGCAAGGAAGGCCAACCTCAAGAGATCCAACTCCAGATACATGCAAAGAAGGGTAACATGAAGTCCAAGAAAGACACCAGAAAGTGGTGTGAGTTCCACAACATCCCTTGGCATAACATTGATGAATGTCACTCAATATAGTCATTGGTGGCCAAGCTAAAAAATAGAGATCCAAACCATGGCTTGGACCATGATACAAAAAATGATAAAAGGAGACAGATCATTGATGTAGAACCCACTGCTATTATCACAACTACAACAATCCAACCAGAAGAGGATCCTGAGGAGGGGGGGCGACTCTTCCATTCACAGATGTGGGTGAAGGGGACCCCACTGCATTTTATTGTTGATAGTGGAAGCCAAAATAACATCATCTCAGCATAGGTTGTCAAGCAATTGGATTTTCCAACAACACCACACCCACAACCATACAACATCGGGTGGCTTCACTAGGGTCAAGATCTTTGTGTCAACCAACAATGTCGCATGTCCTACGGCATCAAGCCCTTGAAGGATGAGGTATTATGTGAGGTTTCCCCACTAGAAGTCTGTGATGTTCTATTAGGCCAACCATATATGTGGAGGAGTCATGTTATTTATGAGTCTCGACCTCCTAGCGTCATTGTTACTCTGGGGGGTCAGCTATATAGGATACCAAAGGTAGTTTCAACTATTGTCCCACCAAAAGAATGCCACAAATTAATCTCTCATACTACAAAGTTTAGCCTCTTCACAATCTGATCAGAAGGTGAACAGAAGGAAACTCCAACCACTGCATCCTTGGCCCAAGAAATTTCTATCCAGCAGAAGCAGATCGATAAGATTGTAGAAGAGTACCAAGATGTTCTTGTTGCACCTGCGGGGGTGCCTCCACATTGCCCAATCAAGCAAGGTTATAACAAAACCTTTCATACTCTTCATGCTACATCTTCACCGACAGAGTCCTCACACACTCAAGTAGATCATGCAGTTAGATTGGTTGAACGAATTCAACCCCTCCAACAACAGGTTCATGACATCCTTCAACAAGCTAAACATGATAGCTTCTTCAACAAGGCAAGCAACACACCAAGCTTCAGATTTAGTAGAAGTCTCCATGTCTCCCAAGGGAAATTGACGCAATGGGGACCATTGCTTCTTAAGGGGGGAGGGATGATCCAGATGGATCTCAGTGGCCATCCACCTTTTCCACTGAATCACCATTTTGAGTCTGTGGTTTTGATAAACCATGACATTCACCCTTTTGGTGGGGAATGGAATGTAATGTCATCTTCATTTATTAATTATAGACATCATGTAATGGTCTTATGTACATGCCTACAACATAGCGTTAATGCACTGGATCCCATTAGAACTTCGCAGTTAAGCACGCTCGGGCTAGAGTAGTATTGGGATGGGTGACCACCCGAGAAGTCCTAGTAGTTTACATGCCTATGGCATTTTATAAACTTAGTCCAATTTATCCCACATGCATCATGGGAATTGTTCTCCTCTCACTCTCTCATATATAATTGAGGTGAAGGAGACCCTTTAAGCATGCAATGGATGGTGATGTAAAGCTTCTTGTGAATGAAGCATAGCCAACATCTCTTTCTTTTTAGAGATAATCTACCCCATTTTTCAAGTTTGTGTTCTATAGTGGTTTTCTATATTATTCGGTAATAGAAGTTGAGTTTCATTGATCACCTTTGTCAAGCCGCAAACCCACATTGGCCCATTTATTAGCTTCACAGTTTACCCCCAATATTGAAATTTTTAATAATAACCCTTATTGTCAACATGGAATTGCCAAGAATTGTTAACTTGGATATTCACATTGATTTTGTCAATCTAATGCCTTCATACAGGATAAGCCTCTGCCTCGTTGTCTGAAACTATCCCTAATCCTCATGTGTAACAAACAACTATATTTCTTCCAAGATTGCATATTAACCCCCCACACTTGTTCGCAAACTAAATTATTTTACAAACACTACATTTCATAATTTTGATATCATATAATATAATTTTTCTAATATTATTATATATGATTATCATATTATTATATATAATTATCATGTGTCATTTTATGTATAGTTTAATGGTAATTGTTTGTTACAAATTTTGCGTTATGTATAATATTTAAGATTTAAATCACATTCATTAAAATAATGTTTAATATCAATATTATTATATTTAATTAATTTATGTTTTTGTTTGTTACTGTGTAATGTTTAAGATTTAAATCACATTCATTAAAATAATGTTTAATATCAATGTTATTATATTTAATTAATTTTTATTTTTGTTTGTTACTGTGTAATATTTATAAATCAATGTTGTTATATTTAATTAACTTATATTTTAAAGTTGTATATTTTAAATGTACAATTTTTAGAATTTAAAATTTTAATTCATATTAATAAATATTAAATTAATATTTTATATAAATGTTGTTATTCTTAATTAACTTATATTTTAGAGTTTTATATTTTTTCATAAAGGAAATTTAAATCAATTTACTTTATTCACTTTTTAGTATTTTTATTAATGAAGATGAGATTGTTCTTACTCAACCGCAAACTACAATTGAACTCCCCACATGTTATATCAATAATTTAACACAAATCTAAGAAGACATTTATTCCAATTATATCTTATTCCACATGTTATATYCCTATCTAAGAAGACATTTATKCCMATKAWATCTTATTCCACGTGTTATATTCCTTGCCCATGAAGGAAAAAATCCCTTGCCCATGCAGATTTGAAATCTTTATTAAAAACAACAAAGTTTGATTTCATATTCGAAGAACAAAAAGAGTTAGAAAGTCCTCTAATGAACAAACTTAGAATAAAAAAGGACACCATTTAACCACATCAAAAGGATACAACAATGAAATATATACATGTGAACACAAGTAACTAATAAATGGATCTATCACTAAACTTCACATGGCATTTGGGACCCACCAAATAAAACATTGCATAATAAATGTTTTTTTAATAGTTTAATAAATAAACTAAGAAATCTATCTTTGATCTTTTAAATATCAAATACATTCCACTGTCCCATGGCACTCTCTAATGCCTTCACATGTTCTATTGATTAGAATTTTCTTAATGTCAACATGCCACATGGCACCCTCTATTTAGTCTACAAACCACTAATTCAACCTTATCGACGTTAACATAGTCTCATAATAGTGTATGAGGTTTCCATGCATCTTAGAATTCTTCCATTATCCAAGTCAACGTCCTTCTCAAGCTCCACCTCACACCACATCAAAGCCAATTAGAATACACATGGACCAAAAAAATACCATCGCAAACTTTACGCGACATATGCATCTCACATGCTATTAAAGTCATCCAATGAAGTAGATATATCTCACTGGATATAAAAGACATCCTTTAACTATGACCTATTTTGAGAATATTATCCAACATGCAATTTTGCAATCAAGTGGATATATCTCAATGCAATTTTACAATGAAGTGGATATGTCTCAATATTTGGAGAACAAGTTTGTAAGAAGATCCTTTCTAAGTTTTAGAACATGAAGTACTCAAAGGACACAAGTTCATGGCGTTAGAAGGAGTTATTAATTAGTTTAATTAAATGATACGTTGGATTTGTGAAGTTGTTTTGTTCAAGTGCAAACATATTGGGATACACCCTTATCCTACTCCTAAAATGGATTATTAATTCCAATAAAATAATGGTTTGGGTTCATGGGGAAATCATATAATATAAAGTACATAGGAACTAAAATATGACATGCCCAATGAACACGACATATTAATAAGTTGTATTGATGGGCTTTTGAATTCTAGGTATCCATGCACATAAAGTATAAAAGAAAGATGATTGGGATACTGAAAGAAGAATCACAAGGAATACAACTACTAGTAGAGCCCTGCATGGTAGCCATGTCAAGGTGAGAGGGATATGAGTTAGCATCCACTAGCCACCATGTGGACCAATAAGACATTGTCCCATGGTAGTGGGCCCATGACATAAACTCTGGCATAATAAATCTCTATTTTAAGCAAATTTTTAAATATTTGAACATGCATAATAAATTTCAAAATTGAGGTAACCTTTAAGCTTCTATTATGACCTCAACACACTTAGTTTTGTTCTCAAACTCAATTATTTATAAATAATATAAATTTTAGTGAATAATGTTTTAGGTTTATGAGTGGGTCCTTGTAACATAAAATATAAGTAAACAATTTTGTCCAGGGTCCTAAGCTCAAAATGATGTCGAAACATGATTAGCTCCCAAGGTCGAGTCCATGTGAGAACATATACAAGGCCAAGAAACATAAAGTACAATATTTTCCCGAGCTTATGAACTTGAAGGTTTTATAGAATACACTTAATAGTTAGATTTAAGTCCATTTCCACAACTTAGTTAAATCATGAAAACACAATTCACCATGGCCATGTGGGTTTCTCAGATCTCTTCACATGTATTGGTGACCCGATGTTTGTTGTCATTATCCTACATATGTGGATCCTATTTGACAGGACCCTTGTTTATTGTCCTTAATGATGTCATTGCAGATGGCATAGAACATGGGTGAATTGCCACGTGGTGTAATCTCTTGTGCCTAGGAAAATTTCAAGGCTTTGCATGTTGTTGGTTTAATCTTTCCAATATCATGTCTTTCCTCGGACCTAGAATTTTTATATGATCTTTCTTTGATAGTTATCGGGTCCGTGGAGGGACTTGTGTAAGTTTAAAAACACGAAATATAAATCTTGTGTCCCACTACTAGACCCCCAAACCATTATAGAGTTCAATTAAAGGATACTTCAGGTCCATGGAGGGTCTTATATGAATGTGATATGAATATGGAAATGAAGAACCTAGAATCCATCAATCATATAGAGTTGAAAGGGATATAAAATAGAGCTCATTTGGGGTCAGGTCTATAATAAGAATCTATGTAAGTTTTAGAACCTAAATTGCTTAAAGACTCAAGTTCTTGGACTTGAAAGGGGTTCTTAAGTTTAGATAAATAAGACATCGAGACTGTAAAGTGAGTTGTGTTGTTTAAAGGGAAATATAATTGTTATGCCAAAGTGTGGACCGAAAATGGGTTATTAGATCTAGTTAAATAATGGATTCGGATTATGGGGAAATCTATGTAATATGAAGAGCAAAGGAGCTCAAATCCATTAATCAAAGTGGATTCAATGAATTAATAAGTTTATTTGAAGGGCTATTTGAGTCCGAAGACTTGTGCATGCAAAGCATAAAAGAAAGAAGAGTACCAATATGTTAAAAGAATAGTCACAAAAACTACAATCACTATCGAATCTTAGCATGACAACCACATGAAGGCCACATGGGTATGAATCAATGTTTGCTAGCCAACACAAGGACCAATAAGTCTCTACCATGTGGAACATAAATATTATTGAAGTTTTCTTTAATACACCAACAACTATGTTGAAAGATTTTTTGCACTTTGAAAACACGAGCCTTAAATCCAATGGGCTTAATATACACTAAATATTATACAACGCAACATAATCTTGAGTTGGGTTTAGGGAAGAAGATGTGCACCTTAATAACACAAAGCCTTAATTTGTTTTAATGTCATCATGTCACATGACACCCTCTCATTGGTCCTCAAATTGACTGACTTAATCTTGTTGTCGTCAACATAGTGACATGGCATTTTATGAGGTTATCACATGTCTCTGTGATCTTTTTATATTGTTTGAGTTAACATCCTTCTCTGCAACTATTAATGCTCCATGTGAAAACACCATTAAGATTAATTGGAATACATGTGGACCAAAAAAGTGGTAACATAGACTCAACCTAGCAAATACATTTCACATGCTATGAAAGCCATCCAATCAAATAGATATATCTCACACACTATGAAAGTCATCCTTTAAGTTGAACTATTTTGAAAATGTTATCCTATACAAAAAAAAAGTTCCATAAAACAAACATATCTCAATCAAAAACATTTGCCATAAAACAAGCATGTCTCCATCATTCTTTGCCTATGACCTATTTTATTTTAATAGTAACATCTAACATGAGATTTATTTAGCAATAAAGTAAATATCAACTTGTCACTTTAACATCACTTGAACATGCAGGCCAACCAACAAGGAATGAACATACACACAGAGGATTTGAACTTTCCTTATTATACCAACCAACCCAAAACCATGTTCAAGTTTGTATGTGGAAATGAATATAATTTTAATTGAATTTCATTAAAGTTCAATGCCTCGAGCTACCTGCCTGTCAAAGTTTTCGCCCCACCAAAGGCTAAAGGGCGAGTGGGTGAAAAGAAGTCCTTTGACACATGTGAACATTACATTGTATTATACACTTCAACTTTGTTTCATATACTTTTTATACTTCTAAACTTAAATTAATGTGCTAGGTGTGTCACATGGGAGGACATATGTGTGCATTTAATACTTTGAAGTATTTGTTTGTCAGCTTTCAACAACACTATCCTACCTTCATACACCCAGTGCCCGCCAAAAGTGTTTGCTCTCATGTTTCATGTATTGGGAGGGTCCATCCTTTTCACTCCCTCCTTAGTGGTTGCCCACTTGGGCATAAGTTTTTCCTTCTAGAGTTTGGGATTTAAAATTGCAAGCCATTGAGCCCTTTGGAATAACGATAGCTTTGTAAGCCCATATATTGGACAATAATGTGGAAGGTATTATGTTACCTAACTGTAATGGATTTTCATACACTTTGTTTTATAATCACTATAATGTCTTATGGGTGTCCCCTACTCTTAAGGTTGATAATGTGGATATGGTATTAATGTTTTTTTTTTTTTATCTTTTAGTTAATTTGAATAGAGAAAGATATAGTTTTTTTATTTGATTTAGATGTAGCATGAGGTTTAAAGTTAATTAATTATATAATGGTAGAGTTAAAAAGAAAAATGAAAAAAAAAAATGTAATTTTAAGAATGTAACAAATTATTTTAAAGTTTTAATATATATTTTTATATATATTTTAAGACGTTATAAACATAGTTAAATCAAATATAAATTTTGTTAAATAAAAAATTATTTGTAATCTTTACTCATAAAAAAAACTGAACTTTGTTAAATCAAGAATTATTAAAAAAAAAAGAAAGGTTTAAATTTCAAATCCTTGTTTTAGATATTAAAAAAAAAATTGCTTATTTATCTCTCAAGTTTGTGAAACAAGAATGTAAAATTTAAAATATATATATATATATATATATATATATATAATTTTTTGTTTAAAACTTTGTCTAAGTTTAAATAGACATTGTGTAGTACCACTAAATAATATCCATTGAAATGTAACTTTTTTTCAAGAAATTTTTTTCTCAAATTTATATAGGGTATAAATTCGTTTACATGCTGAGAAAGCATGTTCAGTGCGCTAGCCAAGAAAGGACCAATACATTTGAAGACCAGAGTGGTTCAAAGGGAAGAGAACAAAGACCATTATAACAAGAGGAAGCCTAGAAGGAGAAGCAAGTAAAAGCTTACGAATGTTGTCCACAAACTACTTGAAATGGCCATTATAATTCGAAGATATTGGTAAAGGAGATAGGGCTCTCTTTTCCTTTATCACAGTGATAGACCGAGAGTCTCCCAACCACTTCGCTTAGGGCCCTCTTTGAGAGAGCATCTGCCTCTGAATTGTGGGATCTGGGGATATGATGGAAGTTGATATCGGTGAAGATTTTGGACAGCTCCAACGTTTTTGGCTTCCAACCTTCAATATGGACTGAATGCAGATTGCACTTATGATTGATCCAGTCGATAATAACTACTTAGTGGTTAGGATGATGCATTACCATGTGAACAATCCAAGTTTAAATCTCAACTAAGATCAATTAATTGTTTTGTTTTAGCATTTTATTTTTATATTTGAAAAAATATTGAAGAGAAGTTTTTCAAAATATCCATAATTTTGATGAGTTAATAGCTTAAGAAGGTTAGTAGTATTACAAATATTTTGAAATTGAGATTTAATGTGAGCATATTCAAAGACAATTTAAGAAAAAAATATTTTCATCCGTCATATTTTTAGTATCATAAAGATGTCAAATTCTTTCATTTAACATGGTTTTAATAATTGTTTAACTTCTTATTTCATTATGAAACTATTAAGAGTTCATTTTTATTTTAACAATGTTAATTTTTTTTGTTTAAATCAACTATAACAAAAATATATTCTTAAATTTTTATATTTAAATTAATGATTTTTTATAATATTTAATTTTTTTTTTACTCTAATTTTAATAGCATTGTTAATTTTTCCTTGCATTTCAATGTGATAGAATTTTTAATATATCTTACACAATGATTTATTTCTATATTCTTCCAGTTAAGTTTTTTTAAACATTAATAACCACTCAATACTAAATTTTAACTAATAATTTTTTACTCTGAAAGCATAAAATAAATGTAATTTTGTAAATCTTAATTGTTTAACACTAATATGACACAGAAAAGAAATGTAGTGTTCTGATTCCAAATCGGTAAAAATCGAAAAAGAGGGACAAAACAGAGAATGAAAATTAAAATTAAATATTGAATTTGCAAGGTTGGTTTTATGTCTCGATGTAAAGCCGACAGGGAAATGAGATACTTGTGGGATTATTGGGAGGCTACCACGAGTCAATTTAGTAGGTGGAACGATTTTCAAGACTTTAAGAGATGGTGGTCTCGTATATCCCAGCCGTCACAATCCTTGAAAATCCCAAATTTCTGTCACAAATCTACATAAAATTAAATTTATAAATAAAACCTTGATAATCCCAAAATTGTTTTATAAATCTACGTGAAATTAAATTTATAAATAAAAGAATAGAACAGTTTTTAAGATTTCATATTTTAAAAAATAAATATTTTACATTATTGTACTGCTTCTTGCATTATACTTAGTAATGAGTTAGTTTTGACTGTTTTATTAATTTGGTTTGACTTTAAAATTTTTGTAAAGAACCTAATGTGTAACATAAGAAACCTTAAATTGTATTTTTTAATGTGTGAAAAAACTGAGTTTTCTTACATTTCATTCACTGATAACTTTATAGTGTTATTGCAGCCTTCACTTATTTCAAGGTTTCAATCACTTATTTAGAGGTTTTCAAATACTCAGGCTGTGGGGTGTAGTATGCAGCCTTTACGTTGACTAAGGCTGCTCATACAAAATTCTTAGGAAGCAGTATGAGCAGCCTCGCTGCCCTTGTTTGATATAGGTTAAGTTAAATTTTTATATTAATATGATGGTGGTGATGTTTATTAAAGTTTATTGAGGTTAATATTGAGATATTAAATCTAAAAAATATATATAAAGAAATATTTAGTTTGCTTTAAAATTTTATTTTTATGTTTTAAAAGTTATAAAAAAATACATTCTAAAATTATTTTAGTTTTGATGAGTTAAAAAGTTAGGATGATTGTATTGTAACAAATATTTTCAAATTGAGATCTAATGGTTGTACAAAAGACATTATAAGAGAGTGATTTTTATTCTCAATTCTCTTAGTGTCACAAAATGATTTAGACTGATAACATTTTAGAAATTGTTCAACACCCTATTTCACTATAAAACTCATGCAATATGACAACATTAATTGTTTTTAGCCAAAACAAAATTAAAAAAAATAAATAAAATAAATTGTGATTTTTTTCTAGAATGTGTAGTATTTTAATTCATAAATCCAAGAATTTCACCTCTGACAATGAAATACGAATGCCCCCGACAGTCCTTATTAATCATTACTACGGTCCCGAAGGCCAACACAATAGGACCAAACTCCTATCGTGTTATTCCATGCTAACGTATTCTTTAGTTCATACTTAGACATGCATGGCTTAATCTTTGAGACAAGCATATGACTATTGGCATGATCAACCATGTATCTTGATTAATAGTACCTATCCTCATCCCTCACATACATAAGCTCTTCAAGTTAGCTATCTGGTAAGGCTTCCCAAAACCTTGGATTGAAAGCTTCATTGTACCTATTTTTAAAAGTTGGGATAAAAGCAATCCCTCTAAGTATAGAACCATTATGATTAGCCCTAGTTTAGCTAAGCTATACATAAGTATTTTGAAAAAGAAGATCGACACATGGCTAGAAAGCCATGGAAAAAGAGCTAGAGGCCAAGTTGGGTTTAGAGACTACCATTCCACTATGGACCACCTTGTTACATTTAGGATCATTGTACATGAGTGTCATAATAATAAAATCGATATCCTTTGTTGCTTCATTGATTTTAGAAAAAAATTTGACACTGTGCCCTAGACTAACCTCTGGAATAGGTTAGAAGAGCTTAAAGTCCCTTTTGATTTAAGAGTTGTTGCAGTAAGGCTATATGAGAAAGTTATTTCCAAGTTTAGGAACATTGAGGGATGGTTGGAAGAAATTAACTGTAATATAGGAGTCAAACAAGGTTGTCCCATATCCCGTACCCTTTTCAACATCTGTATTGATAAGTTAGGAGATTGTTTAGAGGATGCAGATTGTGTTGGCCCAACTTTCACTAGTATAGTCATCATCCTCCTTCTTTGTGCTTATGATATTGTTCTTATTGGGAAGAACCCCTATGACCTAGGTAAGCAACTAATAACCCTCAAGGAATTTTTCTCTAGCATGGGCATGACTGTGAACACTAACAAAACAAAGGTTATGATAGTTAAATCCAAAAGGATCACCTATGGTACTTTTATTTATGACAACAATAGCTTGGAGGAAGTGCATTCATACATGTATCTTGGAATCAATATCCACCACAAGCTCAATTGGAACTATAGCGTTGAAAAAAGGATAAATGGAGGGTGGAAAGCTTAATATGGGATCCAAAACAATTCTAAATCAACAGATACTTGGATTTGGGATTAAAAAAACTCCTCTTCCATACTCTCATCACTCCAGTTATATTATATGGATGTGAAGTTTGGGGTTGCAGTATATCTAGAGAATCCTAGAGAAAGATAAAACGGATCCAAAAGAATTTTATATCTTATAATCTCAAAATTAAGGGCATACACCCTATCCTATCCTATCCTATCCTCCTCATAGAAGCAAGCCTTTCTCCCATTGAGAGCATTGTTCTGATTAGATACCTAACATACAAGAACAAGATAAACAACATGGATGACAAGAGACTCCCCAAAATTGCTTCAAACTCTAGCCAAAACACCAGCAGCTCAAGCGGGGATGACATAAAGATCCCAAATCTTGGCTAAATCATTGGGGAATACAAAAAGAAGTCATCATGTAGAATATTGATAATATTATAAATATTATCACTTCTAAATTTAAGGAGAATATGTGGTGCGATAACGAATTAGTGGATAAAAGGAAATTAAGATACTATAAGGAGGTGGTCAACTATAATTTATAAGATCAAAATTACCTCTCACTTTTGAAAAGTGCAAAGAAGAAAATCAACATTATTAAAATAAGAACAAACTCTCACAAGGTACATAGTGAAACTGGGCGTTGGACAACTCCCAAAACATCATGGGATGAGAGAATCTGTCACCTTTGTGACACTAAGCAGGTAGAAGATGAAAAGCACTTCCTCTTGGATTGCCCTGCCTAAACCCATATTAGATCCCAATTTAAAAATATTTGCCACATCACTGACCTTCCTAACCTCCTAAGTCATCAAAACTATGGTGATCTTGGAACATTTTTCTCAATCCTTTTTTAGCATAGAAATATAATTTTAAAGGAATTGAAGTAATCTCTTACCTTCTTAAGCTTCTTGGACACACCGACCACACTTAGAGGGGGGGTGAATGAGTGTGGTGTTTTTTTTCAAACTTTTCCCCTTCACAAAACTTCTTAGTTAGCAATCACCATTTACTCATTACTTATTGTTGTCATTAACATGCATCATCAACATAAATCAACAACATATATCATCAATAAGTTATCATCACAAGGAACACAAAGAACACAAGATGTATGTACAATTTTCTTTTTATTACAGACAACATTCCTTGGGTTATTAACAACAACTGAATAGAGTTACAACTCCACAAGAGCACTAGCTCTATACTACAAGACTCAACTTACACAACTCAGCACCAACTAAGACGAGGAATCAATCCTTAATAGATACAAATCTGTCGACAGGTATGTGACATGTCAGTAGTGCAGGATGTGTAAGTACACACCCTACCGGTAGTATATCTCGTGTATGTATGCGACATGTCTATACTGCAACCTGCGTATGACTTCTGAGTTACTTAGGGTTTTCTCTTTATGACAAACTCAGATCCTCTACAACCTTCAAGCACATTCACTTATGTATATCATTGTCCAATCTGAATCATAATCAATCACAACACATCCATACTCTCCAACAACTTGTTCATGCTCCTCAACCATACAATATGAATGCTACTCAATCATGTATAAGCAACATGTATATTCTGGCAATCATATCAGTACTGAAACATAAGATTGTTGCTCACTCCATCAACTAACACAAACCAGATCACAATAGCCATACCAAGAATGCCTCAAGCATTCAAAATACAATATGCAAGAGTATCCATCAAGACAACTATGTAATCATACCAGAGTTTCTATGGCAAATCTGAGCCCATAGAATGCAGATATGAAACTTGCTTCAGCCGTCAAGAACTTGGCACCAACTCACACTCAAGTCTTCATGACTTCCATCAACTGTACACGCTCTATCTTCCTTCAGCCCATGTGTGTACATGCTCAGGCTCACTGCAGCCCGCGTATGTACGCGCTCTGGTCCATTGTTGCTCGCGTACTCCTTCAGAAACTAGGGTTTCTGAACTTCTGAAACTTTCCCTGTCAAGATCTTATACTTATAGAAACTTTGATGCATCCATGAGATCCTCCAGTCAATCTCTCTCAGAATAAATCTTCAAGATATGCTCAAGGGATTTTTCACAAGAGACCCTTGCCTCTTATTTATACTTTCCAAGTAGCTTCCTTAGAAGCCTTTTCTAGGTCACTTTGTTCACATAGCCACTTGTCCACATAGTCAATTTGTCCAACTTTTCCCAATTTGCCACTTGTCCATATATCCAATAGCCACTTGACCACTTAACCAATTTTCCTCTTTTTAGGGTTAACCATTTTCCATAATTAGAAAGTTCTCCATTTACTTTATTATTTAAATAATCTTCATTGACTTTGTCACTTCACTTTATTATTTAAATAATCTTCTTTGATTTTGTCACTTCACTTTATTATTTAAATAATCATCCTTCTTCACTTTGACTTCTTTGACCTTTTGGGGCTTCAAGCCAACATGTGAGGGTCCTCCAAATTCGTAAGGCCATAATTCTCAAACCGTGAGGAGTTATGTGACATTCCACATACCACCGTAAATGGCTTGACAAACACTATCCATCTAGGATAGTTTCACCGACAAATTTACTGACCTTCATCTCATTATTCCACAATTAAGCATGGGTTACCTAACCATACTTCTAGGATAACTCATCCACAAAGCGTCTTCTCATGAGGGCTTTCACCATAAGGGGACCACTTTGGAGTTCATCCATTTGTACTTCTTATCAAGACAATAATGGGTCATCTTTGCATCAATTCAACTATGCATCATATATCAATGAAACCACATCGATCCATCTTCATTTATGCATGACATCAATCCATTCACATCAAGGACAATACACATTACATCAGTATGTTATGACAAGACATTTGTTCCTTTGACATCAATCATCAATCAATCAATCAATCAATCATTTGTCATCAATCATTTGACATCGATGACAACATGATCCAACAAAGGTCTGATAGACCAATTGGTCTCAATGGACGTTAATCATAATCATCATTAAATTTTCTTTAAATTTTGAAAAATGAAAAAAAAAAAAGTTAAAAAAGAAAATTTTAATTATCAAAACTTTATAATTTTTGCATCATTAACATGATAAAGAAAAACTAAATTATAAAAAATATTATTTTAAAAAATGATAGAAGAAAAAACCTTTAATTATCATTTTTTTTAATTTTTATATGAAAAATACAATTTTTTAATTTTTATATGAAAAATACAATTTTAAATTTTTTATAAAGTTAAAAGAAATAACAAATAAATTTATTTATAGTAAAAAAATGTAGATATAGTAAAAAAATGTACAAAGACTTTTTGTACCCACGATTTCCATCCCAAGACTTTTTGTCCAATAAAGTCTAGTTGACAAAATTAGTCCCTTTGAAAAATGTGAACATTATGATGTGCCAACTTTACTTGCAATGAAAATAGTCTAAATATTTCATTTCATTTGAAAAACAAGTTAGGGGACCTCACAAGGTTGTGGCCATCATGGAGCGAGGCAATGAATGGATATGATATTCCAAACCTAAATGACCTTATTTGACAATAGTGTATTTAATGTTCATGCACTTTGTACGAACAGATTTCGTGTAAATGTGATGCTACTATATGTTTAGTACCACGTCTTCCATCCATCATATGACTCAATCTCACTCACCTTCCTTGCAAGTTCCGAAATATGAATCTCTAGTCATGAGATATCATTTAGGTGAATATACCTTTATGTGGTGTAAAGGTTTTTTGTTTTTGTTTTTTGTTTATTTATTTAGGAGAAAATAATATATATATATATATATATATAATTTGAGTAGGTTTAATAGTAAAGAATATGTGTTTCCTCTTTGGAAGTCATAGGTTCAAATTTAGAGGGGGTTAGGGCATGTATACCTCAGATTTTAGTAGTGAAATTGTTGTGTAAAGGGGGTTCCTTGTCCCACAAACAAGGGGGTCTCATACACCAATTTGGTGTCTGGCTTGATCGTGACCTTAAAATACATTATTATTATTATTATTATTATTATTATTATTATATATGTGTGTGGGCAGAATAAATTTAACGCTACTTGGTTCAAGTTAAATTATATTGATCTGCCCCAGGGGTGTAGAACAATGGGCGATGGAGTGTACTATTAAGGCACTCTGTTATGTGAAGTCACCGGTTCAAAACCCTCAACTAGCCTTGTGTGTCGCGTTGGCATGCCTGGGGTTATAGTGGTAGCAATTGGATAACACGACCATGTGTCATGTGAGTACGTGCCCGACTAGTTGTTGATTTCCCTAGTCAAAAAAAAAATTATATTGATCTGTAAATTGTTTTGGATATTCCATTGGAATAGTTTGTCACAAAATATCTAATAAAATACCAAAATCTTTACTATTAAAGTTATTTTTCCTTTAGATTCCATAATATTTAGTTATTGATTTTTTGCTTATGCATGAAATAGATAAAATGTTGAAAGTAGAGAACAATAAAATACAATCACACCATCCACAAATAAACACAAGATATGACTTGAGAAACCCAATACGGGAGAAAAATCAGCTAGAAGGTGAGGTTGCTTGGCTCTCTTTTCTCTAGTATAGAAATGATGCAAGTACAAAGAAAGAGGCACTCTCTATGGAGTTTCCTTTGACCCGTGGCCTGTATGGATGTTACATAATCTCTCATTCACTGTTATGCTCACATAATGTCATTCTTAGATGTTTTTCTCAGCTATGGAACAAGATAAAACGCAAAAGAACAAAACCCCTTCTCCTCCTAGTGGCCCAGTATTTAACAGAGCCCGATAATCATTTAGGGATATCTTTTTTACTTCCTCAACCCTCAATGATGAGAGAGTTTTGGACATTCTAGAATCTTCTTGAAATTATATACGTGGCTAGCCCCACATGAGTGAGTAACAGAGGTTGGTGTGGCATCCTCTCCTATGATGGTGGTCAACATGGTAGGCCAACTTGTGGGAGGCATAATGTTTGCATATGAGCTCTAATTGACACAATTTTTGCACTGTTGGAAATATAATGATGTGTAAAATAGTGTCATTGGATCCCAACAACTCTGGGAAAGTTTTAACCCCCCAAAATGTCATCTAATGCCTCAAAATGGTCCCAAAAGGTTTCAGACCCCAATTTTTCACACTGGGACCTCCCACTAAAATGGCCCTGCAAGATGATTCCTCCAATTTTTTCCACTCTTAAAGGAATGAGATAGATGAAAAACAATATAATGATCCAATCCAAATCATACCTCCCAATTTAGGGAGGCTTTTGGTCCCCAAAAGATTAATTGAATGAGGTGAGGAAATTTTTCCTCTACCTTCTCCCTGGAGTACCACTTTGTTTTGCCTGGAAGTTGTCATTTAAAACCAATTTGCGAAAGGTCATGATGCCCCTGTCTTGTACTTCTGGACCACTTCTACAAAACCATGTCCTTTTCCAACTATGCATGGGTGGCACATACCCTCTTCCCTCCAAAGGGTTTCTCGACCTCCTGGTCTAGGATCGTTCAAGTCACCGAACCGAATGGTTTGTTGGGATCCTAATGGGAACCAATTTAACTTGACACATGCCCTTCTTCCTTCTCGGCACAGGTTGTGTGGCAACCACGAACCTTCTCCTTAGCGCTTTTCAACTCTTAATGCCAATGACACTAGCTCTATATGCTAGGCTGCCTCCTTGATGTGACCATGGGCTACGACTGTGGGCCAACTCCCTTCGCGATTTCGTGCTTCAAAACTTTCGCGAGCTATTTACTCCCTTTTTTCTGATTCCCGAATCGACGAATTCTTCGAGACCAAATGTACGGTCCACGTCCTCCTTGCACTCGATGGTTGAGATCAAATTGTGAGTTCAGACTTCGCGAGTCCTTTCTTCCCTCAAATATGCGTCTCCTAATTTTCGAATTAGCGAAGTGTTTATCTCTCTCCATGCATCCTATCTCGATGGGTGCTAGGATTCCTTCGTCTCCCAGCTCTTCGAGTATTCTTCTCCTTGAATTTTCTCCGAAGGGTTCTTCCTCCGAAATACGTAGATCTCCACCACGCATCCTCCGGGATCTAAGGTTCCATAATCACTCTGCACTTCACCCTTCGTGAAGTTTGAATTGCTCTCCTTGCAACTCTTCTGAAGTCTGAATCCTCGAACTCTCGGATCTGCTTCCACCTGTGTACCTTTGACAGTGGGAGGTTTTGTAGTCTTCGGGACTTCAACAAGTCCTCAACTCCTTTGCACACTTAGCACACTTCTTCCCTTAATGAGACTTAGGCTATTCTCAAACTTCTTCTGCACTCCTTGCAGAGTTCTATGTAGACACTTCTATGACTTTGCTTAGCTTGAAAACCTTCAAGGTTCATCATTCCTCTGTGTTCTTTAATGAACTTCCTTGTGCCCTCCTAACAACTTACACTCTTCCTCCTGAGCTTGTAGGATGAAATTATAGTCTCTTTGGCACGCTCCTTGCACTCGACTAAGTTTTTCGACGACTTCTCCCTTAGCCTATCTGAAGGGGTTAAGGCATCTCCTTTCCTTTGCCCATGCACTCTTGCAAAGCCTTCCTTCCTCGGAGTGTTCAACAACCTTGGGATTCTCTTAAGGATTCCAACACTTCCAACAATGTTTCTCTTGTATGCTCTCGTACTTTCTTTATTCCCTCCTAGCAGAGTGTTTCAGAGTGTTCAGTAACTCTAAACTGTGTTGCCTCCCACACAATCTTTCTTTCCAAGGTACTTAACCACCTTAAAATTTCCTCCCGAGTCTATGAATTAACCTGGTATTCCCTCCTGGCAGTTTCTCTTATGAATCCACTGAGGTTAGACCTGCACTCCTTGCGTCGGCTTACAGAGTTTCCACCCTCTGTTGCGCACTCCTTGCACTTATCCTAGAGAACCAGACTTAAATCGACACACTCACAGATACAAAATTGTATCTCTAACCCTGCAGACGATTCCTAACATTCACTTACAATTCAAATGCATGCAAATGACATTCGCCACAACATATCCATTACACAGAAATTGATAACAGGAAAAACTGTCATTTTTCTATTAATGGCAGAATATCAAATTAAAAATGCTCAAGTTTGGACTATAACTGAGTCTCGACTCTCATCAACCTCCCTGACTTGGCTTACAACAATTTTTCATCAAATTCCAGCCTCTTTCTACTGGGCATACAATACAAATATTTATACAAGAGGGGCTCGACGAGCTTCCCTCCAAGATAAACTAGTAGTGTCAAATCACCATTCAAAAACACCTGGCTACCAAGGCAAATTACAATGATGGAAATCTGCTCCAAATCGGATACAGATCCCTTCTACCATCAACCACTTAATGGCGACCTTATCTCCATCTTATGCAAAGGCACAACTTGGCTCTTCTAGCTTGTCATCATTAAATGCTTGGATCACACTTTTGATTCTCGAGGAAAAATGAGAGGGTGACACCTCTCCCTTTCTTGAATGTGCACCATGCATGTTAATCGATTGGCGTGTGCTGAGGTGGAGCGATGCTCGTGCATCATACTCCACGGATACAAAAATCATGAGCTCCTGCTCATGATATTTCCAACTCGGTTGAAATTCTCCTGGATCCCAAACTTTCTCTTAGATTTTTCTTTCAGCTCCTTTGCCTCGCTGTTGCTGCATCTCCCCTGCTGCTCATGCAAGTTTCTTTATGTTTAGCTTCTCCTTGCTTACTGCTTTTTTTGTTGACCTCGACATCAACTTCTTTATCTCCTCAATCACCTTGTCCAACTGCCCCATTGGTTGGCTCTTCTTTTGCAGTCTGGCTTGCTTCCCTTCTTCCCCATCAATGGGTAAATCACATTGATCTCCCAAGTTCTCTTCTTCATCTCTTGTGGCCTTATCTTGCCACTTTACTATAGCTTCCACTCGTGCAGGCTTCTCTTTGTTGAGCTAGTGCTCAACTTTTCCTTCTGATAGATTTGCTCCTGACAGTTTCTCTTGTGCTGGTTCAACTCCAACTTCCACCAGCTGCTCCTCATGCTGGTATTCGGCTTCCTCTTCGATTGCATGCTTCAATGTTGCATTCATCTCTTGTTTAGTCCCTCGGATAAAATTTTCGAGCAATTCTGTTGAGTGATCTTCTCCTACGATCTACATGATTGTCCCCTGGCAGTCATTTTCTGGTTCTGGATCATTCAACCAATCCTCTAACATCTCCAACTCTTTCTCCCATGGAGTGAGCATCTTAACTGTATTCTCTTCTTCTTCTACTGGGGAAGACATCAACATCTGCTCATCTCCTATGACAATCTCTACTTTCTCTCTCTCTGTCGCATCTGCAACATCTATACTAGCCTCTCCTCATCCATTTGGTAGGAATATCTTGACTCCTCCAATGATCATAACGCTCCTCTGATCCTTCTTCTTCACTATGATGAAAGTTTCCAACTTGTCATCATCTTCATTCACGTGGCTTGCAGTTCCGCATGAATCTTCTCCTGAGCGAGGTCTTTCTTCTGCCTCTTCTTCATCTGTTAACACCCTCTGATGCAAACTCTCTGCTGATCTCACCTCTTCTCCCCTACCCATTTAGAAGTTTGGGATGTCTCCTCTGCCCTCCTGGCAGTTTATGAGATCCATTGTTTCCTTCTCATTTCCCACCTGGAAACCAACGAGATCTCTGCCAAATCTCTTTCTCTTATGACCGATATTTTCAACATGCTTCAACCACCTTTTCAACACCTGTTGCTACCTCTTGAATAACAACTTATGAACATGCCACTTAGTTGTCCTCTTCAAAGGCCATTCATATCTCTAGCGCACCTTTTCCTCCTGCTACATATTGAATGCTAACATCTCCATCTGGGCTCAAATTTCACTAAGCTCCTTGTCCATCTTCGCTTTTCTTTTCTACGAGTAGATTTCTCCTCAATCGTGCCCACAACTTCCAATGACCATATTACTTTACCTACAACCCACCTAGTTGTTTATCGTCTACTGCAAACTTTGCAACAACTTCAACATAGTATCATGCTCTGTCTCCTTTGCCTACGGAAATCAATTCTGCATTAGCTCTGATACCACTTT
This sequence comes from Picea glauca, assembly GCA_000966675.3. Classification (NCBI taxonomy): domain Eukaryota; kingdom Viridiplantae; phylum Streptophyta; class Pinopsida; order Pinales; family Pinaceae; genus Picea; species Picea glauca. The sequence goes on along the minus strand of JZKD02S1622017.1, from coordinate 55,265 downwards.
TGCATATACCCCTTCCCTCCAAACGGTTGCTCGACCTCCCGGTCTAGGATCGTTCAAGTCACCAAACCGAATGGCTCGTCGGGCTCTTAATGAGAACTAATTTAACTTGACACAGGCCCTTCTTCCTTTTGTGTGGCAACCATGAACCTTCTCCTTAGTGTTTTTCAACTCTTAACGCCAACGACATTAGCTCTATATGCTAGGATCCCTCCTTGATGTGACCACGAGCTACGACCTTGGGCTAGCTCCCTTCGCGATTCCATGCTTTAGAACTTTCGCGAGTTATTTACTCCCTTTTTCCTGATTCCCGAATCGACGAATTCTTCGGGACCAAATCTACGGTCCACGTCCTGCTCATGCTCGATGGTTGAGATAAAATCACGAGTTCAGACTTTGTGAGTCCTTTCTTCCCTCAACTCTGCTTCTCCTGATTTGTGAATCAACGAAGTGTTGATCTCTCGCCACACGTCCTATATCGATGGGTGGCTAGGATTTCTTCGGCTCCCAACTCTTTAGTTATTCTCCTCCTTGAATTTTCTCTGAAGGGTTCTTCCTCCGAAATACGTAGATCTCCGCCACGCGTCCTCCGAGATATAAGGGTCTATAATCACTACGCACTTCGCCCTTCGTGAAGTTTGAAAATATCTCCTTCCAACTCTTCTGAAGTCTGAATCCTCTAACTCTCAGATATTCTTCCACCTGTTTACCTTTGACAATGGGCGATTTTGCAGTCTTCAGGACTTCGGAAAGTCCTCGACTCTTTTTCACACTTAGCACACTTCTTCCCTTTCCGAGACTTAGGCTATTCTCGAACTTCTTCTGCATTCCTTGTAGAGTTATACATAGACACTTATACAACTTTGCTTGGATTGAAAACCTTCAAGGTTCACCGTTCCTCTGTGTTCTTTAATGAACTTCCTTGTGCCCTCCTGGAAACTTACACTTTTCCTCCTGAGCTTGTAGGATGAACTTACAATCTCTTTGGTGCACTCCTTGTGCTCGGCTAAGATTTTCAATGGATTCTCCCTTAGACTATCTGAAGGTTTTAAGGCATCTCCTTTCCTTTGTCGATGCACTCATGCAAAGACTTCCTTCCTCAGAGTGTTCGACAACCTTGGGATTCTCTTAAGGATTCCAACACTTCCAACTTTCTCTTGTATGCTCTCGTAGTTTCTCTATGCCCTCCTGGTAGAGTATTTTAGAATGTTTAGTAACTCTGAACTGTGTTGCCTCCCACACAGTCTTTCTTTCCAAGGTACTTAACCACCTTGAAATTTCCTCCCGAGTCTGTGAATTAACCTGGTATTCCCTCCTGGCAGTTTCTCTTTTGATTCCACTGAGTTCAGCCCGCACTCCTTGTGTCGGCTTACAGAGTTTCCACCCTCTATCACGCACTCCTTGCAATTAGCCTAGAGAACCAAACTTAACCCGACACACTCATAGATAGAAAAATTTATCTCTATCCATGCAGACGATTCCTAACATTCATCTACAATTCAAATGCATACAAGTGACATTCGCCACAACATATCCATTACACAGAAATTGATAACAGGAAAAACTGTCATTTTT
>JZKD02S1622017.1:35837-47830 GCA_000966675.3 Picea glauca | reverse complement strand
ATTCATAACATTATTTACATTCGTCGACCCTTTATACTAAGGTCCATTCAAAATCACACATTCATGTCTTTGAGTCTGCCATAGTTCTTTGCCAGTATAGTTATTTTTACAGACTGGGGGAAACAGGGTGTTACAACGATGCTCCTGCATCAATGGGCATCTGGTGCTAAGTCATTTATGAAAGGTAGGACCTGCTCCTCCTCCTAATCCAACATGGAAAGCTCAGAGAGTTTAAGATTCTCTACATTCACTACTGAGTAAATGCACATGTATGGGGGTAGGCTAAGTATGTAGGCGTTATCTCCCACCTTTTCCAATACCTCAAAAGGACCATACTGAAGAGCCTTCAACTTCTTACGTGGACCTTATAGATTTTACTTATTCAGCTGTAACCATACTCTGTCTCCCACTCTAAATGTTCTATCTGTTCTATGTTGGTCATGACTAGCCTTGTACTTTTCCTATGACTTCTTTAGTGTCTCTTGTACTTGAAAATAAATCTTATTGATCTTCTCAACAAATTTTTATGTTTTTAATGCATCTCCTGTGAGGTCCTCCCTCACTCCTCCTTGTTGTCCATATACAACATCTAATGGTGAAGGTGGAAAATACCCAAAGAAAATTTCAAAAGGTGACTTACCAGTAGAAGTGTGGACTGCTTTGTTATAAGAGTGTTGTATATAGGTCAAATATTCATCCCAGGTATTTGGATGCTTTTGATTGTAACTCCTCAAAAGATGCACCAAAGTCCTATTGACTACTTTTGTCTGCCCATTTGTCTATGGATGGAATGTTATAGACCTCTTCAACTTGGTGTCCATCTTCTCCCACAATGTAGTCCAAAATGCACTGAGAAATATGGTATCCCTATCTGAGATGATGCTCCTTGGTATCCCAAAGTGCACCCAAACTTGTTCAAAGAAAAATTTTGTTGCTTCCTATCCCTTGATGGTTTTTTTACAAGGCATGAGAATGCACATTTTGTTGAACCTGTCAACTACCACAAATAAATAGTTGTGTCCCTTCTGTGTGGTAGATAAACCTTCCACAAAATCCATGGAAATGCTTTCCCAAGATCGAATGGGTACATGTAAGGGACGATATAAACCTTGCTTTCTGTTGTTGAGATTTTGGTACAACAAAGTATACATCCTCTAATATACCATGTTATATCTTCTTGCATTCTGGGCCAATACATATACCTTTGTAAATTGACAACTTTCTTCCCAACACCAAAATGTCCCGCAACTTTGGAGGTGTGAGCCTCTCTGATAACTTACAGTCGTTCAACTTTAGGGACATAGAGCTTGTCAAGCTTGTAGAGTAAACTATTCTGAAAATCATAATCAACCTTGTTCTCACCTTCTTCTATATGAATTCGGCCCTGTAGCTGTTGAAAAACATCCTTGTAGTCCTCATCTTATGTGTATGCCTCTTTGTATGCATCATGGGTAAAATGATCCATGTGCATCAGAGTTCCCAAAGCTGTAATCTCGGATGTGGGTGGCCGTGAAAGCATGTATACCAACTTGTTTGTTCTACCCTTCTTATACTTGATGACTAGGTGAAATTGTTGTAAAAACTCCATCCACTTGTAATTCTTGGTTTGTTGTAGCTTATTTTGGGCCTGCAAATACTATAGTGGTTGGTGAAGTATGTGGATGATGGTCTCCTTGCCCATCAGATAGTGCTTCCACTTTTTGACAACTTGTACCAAGGCATAGAGCTCGTTGTCACAGGCAATGTAGTTGAGAACCACCACATGAAATACTTCATAATGATAGTAGACGAATCTTCCTCCCTACCTCAATATTTCTCCCATGGCATACCCACTTGCATCTGTCTCCACTTCAAAGGGCTTCTGCAAGTTTGCTAGTGTGAGCACTGGTGCTTGAATGATCTTTCTTTTCAGCTCATCAAACGCCTTCTGCTGATTCTTCCCCCACTAGAAACTCTTACCACTGGTTGTTATGGCGTGGAGTGGTGCAGTTATTGCTGAAAATGAGGCTATGAAATTTCGCAAGTATCGTGTTTCCCCAACAAAATTCCCAACTTCAGTGACATTTGTAGGAACTGGTGATATGAAAACGTGACTTATTTGTAGGTTATAAAAGTTAACTTTTTTTTCTCAATACTAAAAAACACTTAGTGATAAATAATAATTGCAGAATTGAAGAAAGAATACCAGAAATAATAAAGAAGAGACAAATACGGGGTTGATAACGGAGTTCACCCCTCCCGAGCTACGTCTTCGGGTCCGCTTCCAATGAGTGACCTCTTTATTAATGATGTTCAAATGATTAGATTACAACAAAATTCTCCCAACCTGCATACAATGTTGTTTTCAACTTTACTACAAAACTCTGACTCAATGAAAAAATCATCTCCACAACTTAACTACCAAAACTAGGCTTAAAACCCACTTCTCCAATATATTTTATATAGGAAATACTTCTGCATTTACAAAAATATATTTTTACATTTACAAAAATACCAAGACAATTCTTTACAATATGAACCATATAATTCCATAGAAAAATGCCTTTGTTTATATAACCAAGGTAGATAATTCAAAAATATATTCGCTCCATTTTTTATTGCTTTGGAATATTTGATTAACCAAAATTAATATGGTCTTTTAAACCATATATAATATATGGTTTAACAAATCGAAATATTACAATAATCAAACAATATATTTAAATAACCATATAATATATTATATGTAATTCAATTTGTTTCCATACCACAATAATAATTATACCATAGTTACTCGACCCAAATCCCAATCACCATGTGGATTAACATATGGTTACGTTATATGGTATATAACCATATAATATATGGTCAGGCTTTTAAATATTATAATAACTAAACAATAACCATATAAAATATATGGTTGGCCACCACATGTATCTCTTCCATGCCATAAATATACATATAACCATATACATATACACATAATATATGGTCAGGATTTTAAATATCATAATAATTAAACAATAATCATATAAAATATATGGTTTTCCAACACATGTATCTCTTCCATTGCAAAAATATATCGTATGGTATGATTTAAGATCTTACCATTATAAAAAGATTTGTCTATCGGCATACTTGCCGCAATCAAGCTGATGTCGGTCACCTGCATTCAAGTTGATGACTGGTCATTTAGTGTTGATATCCATACTCAGGATTTTTAGTTAGTGTGGAAACATGGAAACAATGAGATGTATTTCCATAACGTTTCAACGACTACCCACTATATCTTATTACTTTGTTTTTCCAAGCACTAGGGTTTATTACAATCGCTACAGATTAAGAAATGATATTAGATATTTAAGAGCAACTTCTAGCCGAATTATCTCTGACTCTCTTGGTCTCCTGTACAAGGCCCACACCAGATAGAAGAGGAGGACACGCGGGTATGAACTCATGCAATCGTGGATGCAATTTTATAGTCAGACAACTTATCATGCAATGAATGATGCATATGTTGTTGTCGAATGGGCCACATGAAACAAGGAATTTGGACAATAAATTATTTTGGTGAATTTTTTAAGTAGAGGATAGAACTCGAACTAGAGGATAGAATTTCAAAGCAACGCAATTCACGTGTTGTCATCTTCCTATAAACAACTATTAATAATTCTCTACTTATAACCCAACTCCAAGTTGACCATCGCTTCCCCTATTTGCGATACTACCCCAAGTCGACCCATTGCTTCTTTTTCTGCCACACGTTCATCACCATAATTGGTGATTAATATTTCACTTACAACACAACCAAGAATTCCCCAACAATGCCCACTTTACTTTTTGCCATTGTTTCCCCTACTTCTCATCTCTCCAATTTTCGCCACTCCCACTTTGCGTCGCACCGGTCGAAAGTAATTTCCCAGGACTAGCAATGTAATAATCAGGAAAATATGCCAAAACACTGTCACATTTAACCACCATGTTTTACCATTGTTATGAAACTCGACATCGACATCAAAGTTTCAACAGTTATCAACTCATAAAATCGGCAAAATATGGAATATCAACAAAAAAAATCGAGAAAGCTCAACAAGTATAAACTGAAAGTGAAAAACTCAAAAAATCTTCATCACAAAATTTTTTTTTAGAAAAATCGAGAGAAATTGGAGATTTTGTAACACTGTTTCAGACTTATCAAGCTGGAGAGTGCTAACCTTATGACCATCTTTATCGTTATCACTGTAATTATGAGTTGTGTCATATGATGAAACAAATCCTTGAGACTGTAAAAAATTGTTTACTTGTCCATGACGTTTGCTCCCATTCCAGTCCCTGTAGAGAATGCATTCAAGGTAGGAATCTTATAGATAAAAGATCGAGCACTACATATTGCAAACGCAACGACCCAAATGACTCCATGCCGACCATGTTGGATGTTCTTGAGGAAACAAAGCTAAATGTCTTCCAGGTGTCGAAGCCAAGATGAAACTGGCGGATATAAACATGTTTAATCCTTTAATAATAATCATTTAATCATATTAAATAATGTCTTTAAACCCTGTCGTCACCTGTGCAATAACGTGTTCAATTTAAAGACCAATAGAAACATAGATAAACAATTCAAATATTTAAAAAAATTACAAAAAAATCACATTATAAAGTTAAACTTTGTAAATTGGCAGAAATTTTTGGTCAACGTTCGAAGTAATAGGCAATCTGCGACATATCGATTACTATATACCATGCCGCTGACAAGTATAATAATAACCATATTCGTTGGATTTTGTGGTGGTGTTTTTTATGTAGACAACTATATGTGCGACATGTGAGCGAAGGTCGCGGGTCAAGACCCGTGGACCTCCCCCTTTGGCACTTAGTTGCAACAGTTTCATTTTAAATAAAATATCGCGGCTAACTATTAACAAGCCTTGCTAATAGCCCAACGGTTAAATCTTTGTGTTGGCAGTAACTAAGTCGGAGGTTCGAAACCCATTGATGACGAATCTAGAAGGATAAGGCATTTTTAGCCCGATGGAGGGTGCCACGTGGGACACTTTGATTGAGCCACGTGTCAACTTATGCTTCAACCACTCGGATGAAAATTCAACATACAGTCACCTACCCAGTCATTGGACACATCAACACACATGAATCTACCACGTCAATGCATAGTCATCTGCCATGTCAGTGCACAATCAATGCCACACCAACACATCGTCCTCTGCCACGTTAGTGCACAGTCAACGCTACGTCAATGTCACACCGTCCTGTTGTACTGCCACATCATCATCCGTATAGTCCACTTCAACATCTGTACAATCCACTTATTAGGTTGTACTACCACGTGTCATGACCGTACAGTGCCACGTGTCATCCATGTCAGCATTTTATCTGTTTTGCCAAAAAATTAGAATGCGATAACTTTTTCATATGACATCCATTTGATCCCATTCAAGTTGTGTTAGAAAGATCTCGTTGAGCTCTTCACAATGGAGTCATTTTCATTAGAATTTAAGAACATCAATGTTTTGGTCAAAAATCCACCTAGATCAACTAGCCATTTCATGATGGCATCCATCTTCGGGAGATGTATCTTAATCTCCCCTCCACTGATCACATAATCCAAATACACCAAAGACTTTTGAGAAAAATCACATTTCTTGAGATTTGCCATCAACTAGTGTTTCTTCAGAGTCTCTAACACCTACATAAGATGTGATATATGCTCCACCTAGGTAGCACTATAGAACAATATATCATCCAAATAGAAAATACCAAATGAATCTAGATAAGGGCATAAAACATCATTCATTAGTCTCATAAATGCAGTCGATGTGTTGCATAAACCAAATGGTACAACCAACCACTCTGACAAACATTTTCTTGTCCTGAAGGAAGTCTTCCAAGTGTCTTCTTCTTTGACTCATACCTGGTGATATCCTGATTTCAAATCCATCTTAGTGAAGTACTTAGCATGTTTCTACTGATCCAATAAATTATTGATCCTTGGAAGAGGGTATCGATTCTTCAGTGTAATCTTCTTCAATGCTCTGTAATCGATACACATTCTCCAAGTCTCATCCTTCTTGGGTGCAATTATGATGGGTGAACCACAAGGTGAGGTACTTGATCGAATCACACCCTACTCCAACAACCACTACAACTACTTCTTCACTTCATTTGCTTCTAGAACAAGCTATCTATACAAACCAATATTTGGAAATGGGGAGTCTGGCAATAACTGTATTCCGTGCTCCACATCCCACTTCAGTGGTATCCATTTAGGCTCCTTGAATACTCCTCTGTATTCCTGTAGCAACTCCTCCAATTGAATTTTTTTCTCTTTAGTACACCCCTCCATGGATGCCTTCACTCTCATTGACTAATCAACAGACTAATTCTCTCTTAAGAAAAACAAAACATATTTCTTACTAGAACTAATCATCTTCTTGGCTTGGTTGGCACTTACCAGTGAGATCTCTAAATTGTATTTATGTTCGTTAATGATGTAGTACTTCCCATCCTTGATCAGTCGATACTAATTGGCTCTTTGCATAAAGATTGCATCCCTCATATACATGTAAGGACTTCCAAACACTACTCCACATACATCAAGGGGTACTACATCCAATTCCACTTCATCAATAAAATAAACACTTATAACAAATTTAATCTTACATTGTTTTGTTACCTTTGTCTCTATATCCTTGTTTACCCAACCCAATGGGTAAGAGATAGGATGATCACGAACCTCCAATCTAAGCTTGTTGACTAGATTTGATGCTATGATATTAGCCTGTGAACCAGAGTCGAACAAAGAATCTACCTTGGTCTTCTTGACTTGAATCTTGATGTTGAAGAGCTTGGTGATCTCCTTCTCTTCATGGTGACAAAGGCTACTTAGAGTCACCTCCTTTTGCACAACTGTGTAGAAAAAATTTTCATCCAAATCTGAGCTACTTTCAACCTGATTGCTCAAATATGTTGCTAGAAGGTTATTTTTCTTCCTGTTTGTCTTGCGGTTCTTCGGGTTTAGATATGGATCTAGCTTCTAATATTTTTTCTCGGTGTGTCCATTAATGTTTCAATGACTACAATGGTTTTTTCTATCTTTATTTTGATGTCCAGTGGTTGTTGGAACCTTCCTGGTGCTCTTTCTGCTTCAAACCACTTGGCTTCCCTTTCTACTTCGAACCACTTGGCAGCCCTTTTTTTTTGCTTATGTTTTCCAGGTATTGTTCCTGTACACACGCCTCATCCATTTTCCTTGGATTGAAGAGAATCACCTTCTTTCATAGATGACTGTGTAAAGCCCCCAAATACTTGAAGAGTACATTTTGGTTCTTGGGAGAGATATCCAACATGATGGCCATATTTATGAACTTAGTGGTGTACTCCCGTACACTCTGCCCCTGCCTCTGCCTGAAGTAGTGCCATTAGATCCATTGGTCCTCTACATACCCAATAGGGTAGAATTGGGACTTGATGAGGGCTTTGAAGTCCTCCCACCTAGTTACTAGTGGACCACCCTCCAACCTAAGTGTTTCTATGTGGCTTTCCCACCAATTTAAAGCATGACCTTATAACTTCAATCTAGCAAATGAAATCGTTTTCCCTTTATCTATATAGTGAACATTAAAATAAACTTCTAGTTGTTGCAACCAATGATTCAGTTTTAATGCATCAATCTCACCTTGATATGGATTTATGTCCAATTTCACTTCCATATTGAATAGGGATTGTGAAGGGTTAATGACACTCAAAATCGGTTGCTCTTTCTCGGATTCTTTCTGCGACTCTTTTCTTGAGTCTTCATGATCTCCCAATTTCCCCTCCAATCCTATATTTGAGTTAGAGCCTCCATCATCTTCGAAAAATATGAGCTTGATTGCTAGAGCCACAATGAGGAGGTTCATATTGTGAATGATGTTACAAACTTATGCTTCCAACTGCTCAAATTACTCTTTTGTTGGATCTCAAGGGCTATTATGAACATACTCGTTCGCCATGGCTAGGGTTTCTATGACTTCTCTTTAAGCCAATTCTTGGATCTTGCAACTTCCCACAAATACCCAAAAGAAAAACTTGCTTTGGTACCAATATGATCTGTAAATTGCCATGGATATTTCAATATAATAGTTCATCACAACATATCTAATAAAATACTGAAATCTTTACTATTAAGGTTTTTTTTTTAGATTCCACATTATTTAGTTACTTATTTTCTGCTTATGCATGAAATAGATAAAATGTGAAAAGTAGAGAACAATAAAATACAATCACACCATCCACAAATAAACACAAGATATGACCTGAGAAACCAAATACAGGAGAAAAAACAATTAGAAGGTGAGGTTTCTCTACTCTCTTTTCTCTGGTATAGAAATGATGCAAGTACAAAGAGACACTCTCTATGCATTTGCCTTTGACCTATGGCCTATATGGCTACTACAAAATCTCTTCTTCTATGTTATGCTCACATAATACCACTCTCAGATGTTCTGCTCAGCTATGGAAAAAGATACAATGCAAAAGAATGGAACCCCTTCTCCTTCTGGTGGCCCGGTATTTAACATAGCCCTTCTCCTCCTAGTGGCTCGATATTTAACATAGACCTTCTCCTCCTAGTGGCCCAATATTTAACATAGTTTGATAGCCATATAGGGGTAGGTTTTTTACTTCCTCAACCCTCAATTGTGATAGGTTTTTGGACCTTTTAGACTCTTCTTGAAATTATCTACATGGATATCCCCATATGCATGATTAACGAGGGATAACGTGACATCCTCTCATACCATGGTGGTCAACATGGTAGGTCAATGCGCGAGAGGCATAAATTTTGCATACGAGATCTGATTGACATGATTTTTGGACTGTTGGAAAGCTCTTGATGTGTAAAATAACATCATGGGGTTTCAATTATACTGGGAAACTTTTAACCCCCAAAAATGTTGATTGATGCCTCAAAATGGCCCCGAAAGGTTCTGGACCCCAATTTTCCAAATTGGGACCTACCACTAAAATGACCTTGCAAGTTGTTTCCTCCAATTTTTTCCACTTTGAAAGGATCAAGATAGATGACAAACAATATTATGATCCAATCTGGATTATATATTGATACTTAATTTTAGTATTCATTCAAGTTGAGAATTAAAAATGATAAAATAATACGAACTAACTATATCAATTCAAATAAATTAATAGGAAAACTAATAATGTACAACAATGCTACATTTTGTTTACAATATTAAAGTTTCTCAAAGAGGTTGTGTTATTTGAATATGAAGGTTCTCACATTTAGTCATAATTGTGAATAGAATTTTTGGAATTGAATCACGTTATAGTTTTTAAACTTTCAACATTTTGAGTAGACACTCCATTCAAAACTTTCAATATGAGAGACGGAAAAAAGTAGAGCACAATAAAAATAAAAGAAAAATTCACAATAAAAAAAAGAATTTAAGAAGACATTGGCATCCGTAAGGGAAATTGGTGGTGGTGATGGGAGGGTGTGCGGGTGGGGACAGGAGAGCAGAACTAAAAAGGAGGAGATAAAGAAAAATGTGAGGACAATGAAAAAGGTATGTTGATGTAGATGCAGGCTAAGTTTATAGCCATCTTATTAATTAAAATTGTTATGATGTTTTGCAATTTCAAGGGCTTCCCTGATAATATGTGGTGTTCTTTATTTGTAAATTGGAAGATGCAAAGTAGTAATAATATAATTTTCCTAGATTAATTGCAGAATCGCCATATTACAACAGTAATATGCAATAAAATAATTAGAATACCACAAAATGTTATTCCTTTATTGATGAGAGAAATGTTCACTTGTCTCTTCAAGGGGGAAACCTCCTATGAACAAAGATTTGATTACAATAAAATTCATAAGACATCTCATTACATTGATTCTACTTCTTTATATAGTTCTATTTACCTCCTAGGAACATTATAGAGAAGGAACTTTCCAGTGGGTGGAAACTTCTAGTAAGCCATATTACAATTATTTCTTTCACACTACTACATGGGATTTATTTACTATAGATGGCATCCATACATAGAAACCTATATATCTAGTTAGGGGTTAGAGTAGGACCCTAACATGCCCTCCACCTTAAAAAAACAACATTGATATTAAGGCTGGAGATAGGGAATTCTTGAAGGATCTCCATTGCTTCCCATGTGGCATCCTTAGACAGTGTATCCTTCCACTATATCAAAATCTCATGGATAATGCATTGCTAGAGACAATGCTCTCTTTTTCCAAGGATTACCTCTGGGCAACCAAATGGAACCTTTATCGTCTTGTTCTGGAAGGCTAGTTTGAATATGACAATTATATTTGACCACTTTCTTTAAGCAGTAGAAATGACAAATTGGATGAATTTTAGAGTGACTTGGAAGTTCCAATTTGTAATCCATTGGACCAATACATTTGAGGACCTTGTAGGGGCCATAAAACTTGGTAGCAAACTTTTGGTGGTTTTTGTATTTGAGGGAGGAATTCTCATAAGGTTGCAAATGAAGGAACACTTGATCCCCTTCTTCAAAATGGTGTTCAAAATGATGTTGATCATCTTGTTGCTTCATCCTGTTTTGAGCGATGACCATATTATACTTGAGAGTTGGGAGAATGCTAGCCCAAGTTATGAGGGTTTGGTCTACCTCCTCCACCTTAGATACTCTAGGTAAGTAGGGTAGTACTAATGGGAGTTGTTGGCCATAGACAACCTGAAAGGGAGTCATTTGAGTGGCACCATGATAAGTTGTATTGTACCACCATTCTACTTGAGGTAACCACTAAACTCATTCGGGTTATCATTTTGAAGTAGAGCACCTCAAATATGCTTCCAAATGTTTGTTGACAACTTCAATCTAACTGCCAGTCTTGGGGTGATAAGAGGTTCTAAGATTCATTTGAGTGCCCTGGAGTCTAAACAAATCTTGCTAGAAATTGTGAAAGTGGGATCATGGTCCATCACAATAGATTGTGCCATACCATAGAGTTTAAAGATATTATCCTTGAATACTTGAGCGTCCATGGAGGCTTTAAAGGGGTGTTGTAGAGCACACAAATGAGCATATTTGGAAAGGTTATCAACCACAACCATGATGACATATTTATTGCTAGAATTGGATAACCCCAAAATGAAGTCCATATAAATGTCAATCCATATAGCTAGTAGAATGGGTAAATATTGTTTCTCCCTTATGTCGTTGGAAAAGGTCACATTCTTCCACAAAGGTGTGGATGTCCTTGTTCATTCCTTCCCTAAAAATGAATATTTGATCCTTTCATATGTTTTATGAAATCTTGAATGACCTATTGTTGGAGAGACAAGGAGTTTAGATAACACCGTTGATTTAAATGTTGACTTCTTATTCACATAAAGACACCCTTTATAGTGAATATCATCATTTTTCCAAGTGTGGCGCTGAAATGCATGGGGTTCCATTTGAAGTTGTTGTATTATCAGGTGAGTGGTATTGGGATATTTTAACCTTTCTTTGTGGACGTCATCAACCAATATGGTACAATGAAGGAGAGTGAAAAGAGGTACCCTTCCTCTTGATCCTTTCAAGAGAGAGCATCTGCTACCATATTTTCTTTTCCCCTCTTCTAAATTATCTCATAGTCACATCCCAATATTTTGGTGACCCATTTCTATTCCTTTGGGGACAAAATCCTTTGCTTTAGGAAATATTTCAAGAATTGATGATCCGTTGTAATCTAGAAGCATCGCCTGAGTAGGTATGGATGCAAGATATCCATAGCATGCAGTATAGCCATCAATTATTTTTCACAAGTTCATTTTCCCAAGTGCCTCTCATAGAATTGTTTGTTGATAATGGCCAATGGGTGTCCCTCTTGCATGAGTACTTCTCCGACGCATTTATCAGAGGTGTCACATTCTAAGAAAAATTTCTTAGTGAATTCTGGTAGAGAAAGTACGAGGGTTCTACACATAAAATTCTTCAAATCTTGGAAAGATTGTTCTACATAATCATTCCAA
>JZKD02S1622006.1:96863-114338 GCA_000966675.3 Picea glauca | reverse complement strand
AACATCTAATAAACAATTGATCATATATTCTAACAAATTATATTGTAAGACTAATATTTCATGAAGTTATTGATATTTTTTAATAAATAATTTATCATATAATTTCACAAAATATTATTATACAATATTAATATTAATATTTATATGATCTATTTAATGAATTATATGATAATTATATGATATTTTTTTATAAATAAAACAAATTTAAATAAAAAATGTTATAGTTATGATTATCAAGTAAAATAAGATTAGCATAAACTTCACCAAGTTACTTACAAGATATAATCTTTTTAATAACCAATAAAAATGATATATACCTTTCAAAAAGAAAAACATTCTACATATTAACATTTGATGTAGAGAGAAAGGGGTCGTGTGGAGCCAATATAGGGCAAGTCTTAAACTCATCATAAGGTGGTTAATTATTATCACATTTATGAAAAGGTAGAAAAATTGCAAGTCTCATGATTATCCAATCATAAAGATTATAAGGTGGTTAATTATTATCACATTTATGAAAAGGTTGAAAAATTGTAAGTCTCATGACCATCCATAATCTAATCATAAAGATCAATAAAGTGTAAATCTTAAACATCCTTAAAAGAGTGTTTTGAATCAGAGTATAGAAGGTAAGCATAAGCTAAACTAATAGCAAGCAAGACTCATCCATCGATAATGATGGATTCCTTTGCATTATCACCAACAAAAACATTTTCTAGACTTTTCAGGATGACCAAAATCCTATGAATGTTCTATTTGATCTTTAACATTTCCTTCTTGAATTCAACAAGTGTCAATTCTAGGTCTTTCCCCTTCATATATTGGCTAGCACCATCTCTCTAGGTCTCAAACCACAATCATATCCACAAACTCCTTGATTTTCCAAAATATGGTAGAGGTTGTTAACGCTCTGTAAATTCCTAGAGGTTGTCGGGGGGTAGAAGAAATTTACTAGAGGTAACTTTATCCAACCACTTCGAAACTGGGATCTAGCCCTGCCAGTTTCAAAGAGGGATCTCTCTGTAAGATTTAACTTTGTTTTAGTTTTCAGATATTAGGCTAGTTGAATAAATCAGACTGTGTTGTTTGTTTTTGTAAATTCGCTGAAACAGGTTTTACACATCCATTGGGCTATGGGGTCTGTTTTATAAAGGTAAAGATCAGAGAACATATATAAAGATTCTTTTCACAGGGCAAGATAATGCAACTATTGGATTCTTTAGAAATAAAGAGATGGATAGCAGAAAAGATGAGATTATCAATTAAAGTAAAGAAGCAATTAAGAATTTATGTACCGTAACATCAGAAGATAAACATTTAGATCTTTAAAATCTTAGAAACAGAGTACACGAAGGCAAATTCTAAAACTTTAACTCCTTTTAAATGATCAGATGAGAAAACAAGATGATAACTAGGAGAGATAAATATTCAACGAAGAAGAGAAAAACTTCATCAATAGCTAACACGCAGGAATCCTGTGAAATGTCTCTTTGTATTACTGGAAGACCTCTTGATAAAAATCACAGTGCTTATAGCTTGCTAGGGCGTAAAGATCAACCCTCAATACTTCAAAGTTTGGAGTATTTATAAAAAAAATTACAAACGACCCTGTCATTAATGATCATAACGTGGCAGATTCTAAATCTAACTGTCTAAGTAACAAAATACAAAATTATAGGAACTGTCGATTATTTGTCAAATTCTTCATGCTGATTTTGGGGAAGGCCGTTGGTGAGTCATTCACGTGACTCTGACTGCTCTGCATGCTGAGTTGGACTGTGCACCTCATCCCTCATTCGATCAAAGTGCATAGCTCTTCCCATCTTAGCTAACTGGGAATAGTGACTTTGAGCAGTCTCCGGTAGATTTCATCCATTTCAGTATATTTAGCAAAAGTCAGCTTGACTATGAAGATATATTTGATTTCATGTTGTATGCTGAGGTCCGGCTGCAAAGTCTCCAAGAAAGCCTTGCCTGTTATACTGCCTTGTATCCCCGAGAACTTGGAACTGTTCTTGGCCACTGTAGTTATCTTCTGCTTGTAGTCTGGAAGAGTCATTAGCTTGTCATTCAGAACCCTTAAACCAGGAAGACCTTTCTTTTGTAAGGCATCGATCTTGCTGAAGAACCTATGAACTCCGATGTCCATGTTCTGGACTTTCTCCTCCAACTGCAACATTAACCCCCTTTTGGTCAGAAGCCTCTTGGCTTCGAGGATGGTTTCATTCCTGTCTTCGATTTTCAGGTCTTCTAGCTCTTCCCTGGTCTTTGAATTCAGAAATCGAATGATTTCGTTTGCTTCAATGGGAATTTCCCCCAACTCTCATTTTATCTTGTCGATAGTCTGTCTGCTCCTCAACACCAGTTCATTTTTTTTGAACATGATCTGTACCATAGTCCAGATTTCATTTATGGACTTGGATATATCCATCCAGATGTTATCGTTGGCTTCTGCCAGTGTCTTGTCCACTACTATGTGTTTCTGCAGCTGTCGTATCTCTTGCTTGATCTTGTCTGATGTTTGCTTCTCTATGTTGTAGCTTGTCTGGTAGGAAGACTTGAGCTCCTAGAGATTCTCAACCTCTTTTTTCAGTCCATTGATTTATGTTTGTTGTAGGGTCATCTCCTCCATGGACTTTGCTAGCTCAACGGATTTTTCCAGAGTTGTCAGTGGGGTGGCTGATGGAAGTTCTGTTGTGGTGGTTGTTGATACAGTTGTTGTGCTAACTCATGTGAGAGGAACTGCACTCAGTGGGATGACTTCCATAGGTGTTGTCTGTTCTTTCTCTTTTACCAACATTTCCAGTTATGCTTCCATTTCCTTTATCTATGCATTATGTTCCATGACCAACTTTTTCATTTCCTCCTTTTCACCTTCTGTCTCAGCCATCTCTTTGGCCTACGAGTCTTCTGTTGGTGGTAATTTCAGTTGCTTCCTCAGAGATGCTATGTCAGTGTTCTTTTTCTTGAGCATCTCCTCTACTGCTTTCACATTTGAGGGGTCATACCCAATATTGAGCACCAATTCTTCTAAAGACTTGATTCTGTTATCTTTTGAAAAATATGATATCTTCTTCAACTTCAACCGTGTCTAAACATTGTTCAGAGAAACCTGTAATTTTGCAGTTGTAGTAGAAGCATTGGCCAATGTTGAGAAGACCGTCTCTCCAGTCTGCCTATGTAAAACTATCTGATCAACTGGATGTACATCTCTGGTGTTAAACTCAAATGTTTCCCTCTTGTAGTCAGTGATTTCCTTTGGATGGGGCACCTGTCCCTGCAAGAATGCCATGTGCATTCTTCCTTTCTCTGTATCAAAAGACGATAACAGTCTTTGTTGTGCCATGGACGTTTACATCCAAAACTGAGCATAGGTGCTGCTGGTCAACATCTTATTCTTCTTCTTGATCATATTGTATTTCTCAAAAATACTCAATTTTGCACCTCCTTGATTTGGCTGGTTGACTAGTGATGTGTCAGTCTGCTTCTTGGATGAAGAAGTAGACATGATCTGTTGGTTTCTTGAGATAAGAGGTGAATGATCACCTTTCATAACTGTAGTGGATTGGGTTTCCTTTTCACCAGTCATGTCAGTTGTATGACTGGCTTTTGGCCTTTTGGTGTATACCTGGAAATCCTCAGCCGAGACTTCTGTGACTGAAGGGGAAGTATCCTTCCTTGGTATTTTCTCCTTTGGTACCTGTGGTGTGGTTGTTTGTGAGATAATAACTGAAGGAGCCTGCTATACTACCTCTTCCAGAGTGTTCACCTCCCACTCCGTTTGATTCACAAACTTCTCTATCTCAGGCTTAAGTGCATGAACATACGTGATATTTTTATTCTTCACTCTCATCTCCAAGATGATCCCACACGAATCGTAGTGCCACAGGAAACTTGTGTCAAACTTCATTTCCTTCAATAGCTGGTCTGCCTCTTCCCCGACAGCTCGATTGTTGCAGATAAAAGATCTTATTTGCCCCTTAATCCTCAGTTGTTATTTCTTCTTCAGAGACACAAAGTGTATATCATCTGAATTTGTCATTTGTCTTATATACTCCAGGGGAAATATCCTAACAGACAAATACTTAGGCAGTTTGTAGGGAGCTAACTCACACCCATATACTCTGATTTCTATGTGATCTTGATACAGGTAACGATCTCCAGTCTTTGCGAGGTCCGAGAGGTGTAAACTTCTCTAGATCTCCTCATTTATTCTTGGCTCCGGTCTGCCACTGAGCATGCTCACCACTGGATGGTAAAACTGCTCGATGAAATATTTGAAACTGAACTCTGTGGAGTTCCTTCGGAGCAACGAAGTCTAAGATGTTATAACCTGTGGTTTGTCGTCTTTGTCCATTATCTGCATCAGGAAAGAGAACCTTTCTTCTTGAAAGAAGGTGATCATGTAAGTCGGTATTGAGGAATACCGGAACGTGCCCTCTGTGGCGAATTTCGAAAGTTGTTTGTGGATGTTCTCTGCCAGGAAAGTGTTGTAGTCAAATTGGATGGTGGTTTTTTCTTCAGCAGAGAAAATGGATAGGAAACCCAAGATAAGTTCATCCACCCATTCGTCTGAGAAATAGCCGAGCAAACAACATAATGATGAAATAACCTGGTTGCCCTTTTCTGAGAACATGGAGGAATGGTAAGGGGGATTTTTCTTGGGGAGTTGGGCATCCTGTGGGAGGAAAAACTAAAAAATCTAGGCTCTTTGTGGAAAAGACAGGTTCTAGGATTTCAAGGTTGAAATGGGAGGCAGATTTCGTTCTAGATATCTCCGTCATCTGATTAATAGCCTCTAGTGTGATAAAGAAAAAAGTTTCTCCGGACGATGAAATTATGGCTCTCTGGTCGGGAAGGTAATGAGCCTAACATTTGAGGGCAAATTCGGGGAAATGGTGGACTTGGGGAAAAAGATATAGAGGAAGATTGGACTCCCAGAGCCTGATCTCATCGCTTTGATCTATGAATGTGTCTGTAAACCATGACTTCAATTCTGCGAAATCAAATTCACACCTGGTCTCTGAGATTAGATGGTCCTTATTAGTTAATGGGATCCGGTCGAGGTCGACAGGAGGTGGGAGGAATGGATTTTCCTCGACCTCTGCTCTTTTAGACTTTGGCACCATCACTTCAAGAGGTACCCGCAATTGAAACAAAAACGTTAGTGGGTAGTGGCTATGGAAGGGTTGATGACTAAATAAATGAGGGGAAAAGAGTTTTCTGGTGTGCGGAGAGAATGAGCAGTGTGCAAATGACGGAAAAGGGGTTAGTTTTGAGTGAACGGGTATCCATTGGGCGCGGGGATAGTTCAACAGGCTAATAGATATGTTAGCCTATAATAAATGGCCAGTGGATCACCTAAGGTATGAGGTGGCGGGTAAAGGATGGGTGATGAATGCGCCAGGATGAAGTGGAGGGCGATGATTGGAGGATAGGCGAGTGTGAGGTGACTTGTGACGGGTGAATAGGGGGGAGGGACTGACAGAGTTATGAGACGAGACCCGCTAGAGGAGGTAGTGGGATGTGACAACATGAGACGGTGGCGATATGTCAGAAAGGTGGTAAGCGGTAAGGGATTTTGGAGCGGAGGGGGTCTAACGCAATAATTTAACACCACGTTAGGGTGGGGCCCGCCCGGGGAAAACCACTTCATTTCGGACCCCACCCCCCCGCGCTAAAAGTAGAACGATTAGGGGGGTGCAGAATCTCTTGTTGACCGTTCTTCTGTGCACTGTCTGCTTGACTATAGATCTATGCGCTCTTGTTAATCACAATTCCGTACCCCCCCCTCCGTTAAAGGTAAAATGGTCGTGGGGGGGGGGTCCAGAATTACATCCCAACCATAGATCTAGGCACCAATGCCTCTGTCGTAGATCTGTGTGCGAACTTTAAATCTCCAGGCGCGAAGTAAAATGTGTAGCGAAAACTTAGGCTTAATGCTTTTTTGTGGGTTTTGTGCGTTGCTTCCTTTGCTTTTGTCACCATGGAGTTAGGAAACACAACTTAACATCAAAATAATAAATTTTCTTTGAACATCGAGCATGTTTATTGAAAGAAAACTAACTAATCTATATTCTAACCTACTTACCTGTCACATTTAGCCCAACTTATACTGTTGGGCTAAGAAATTACTCTACCTTGGGGCTATTTGATTAGGATTAAACAATCTGATCAAATTTATTCACTAACTACCCTAACTGCTTGGCTAAGATTGAACAGTTTAACCAAGCTTATTCACTAATCCTATCAACATAAATTTAAAAGGACTTGGCCATGTTTAAATTGTATGGATCAAGTCATTGTTATTGCATGGGGCTTTATCCATTTTCTTTTATGCCCTCTTTTATTCTTTTTTCTCATTTTTTATTTTATTTTCTTTTTCTTTTATTTTCTTTTTCTTTTTCAAATCATTTGCAGAATGAAACATTATTTGCAAACCAAAAAAACTAGAGGAGAGGGTCGTGAATTATAGGGTTATAACAAAGGCACGAGAGGAGAGGGTCGTGTAGATGTCATTAATGAGGAAACCCTCATCTTCCTTAGCACAAGCCCTTACTTTCCCTCTATATTTCTCTTCCAACAAAGTTACTGGCTTAATGAGAACTGTGACCTGAAAACGAGAACTTTGGCCCAAAAGACCCATATTTTTGCATGAAAAACATGAAAATGAACCCCCAAATCAAAAAGTGGTGCTACTGGTAGCACCATTTTTTCAAACAGGGTCAAAATTACAACATTTTACAAACATGGCCTTCAAAACTCATACAGTAGCTTAGAAAAACCTTAAAATCAATGCCTAAATAAAAAAATGATGTTACATAAAGCAAAATGTTTTTCCAAAACATTAAAATTATAGATAATTTGAAATCATATTTTTAGAAGTCGGTACCATTAAAACCAAAACCTCAAAATCAACCATCAAATTGAAAAGTACTGCTACGAGTAGCACCCATTCTAAAATTGGTGTAACAAACCCATCCGTTACGTCTACTTTTAGTGATGTAAAATAGGTAAATTTTTTTTTTCTTTTTCTTGCATTAGGTAATTAATGTCATCACATAAATAATAGCAACATCATCGACACATCATCTAATTTATTAACGAAGCCATATTAACGCATTAACAATCAATCATGACACAAGTCAACACATCTTCTCAATGAATAACAATATGCATATCGACACATTACTAAAATAAATAACGACACATAATCATTGCATTCACACAATTAATAAAGACACATTCAACGCATCAACAAAAAGGATAGTGACACATAAACATAAATAACACCGTCGCTTAGCACATCACAATCATCTTGAACAATTTATAAACAATGATCAACAGATAATGAATATTAAAACGACTACCCGCCCAACCTACCCTGCAAGGTTAGGACTTCCAGGACACATAAGCAACGCTCAAGCCCAGGATCCAATTTATTTTGACCATTTAAGGTCTCAGGGCTGGCGACTGTTCTAAGGAACAAGGAGGTATCTATATCCCAGTAATCCCACCATAAACCGAAATCAAGACTAGATTTGACCATCATAAAAATACATCAATTATTCAAGTGCAAAAGAAAATTTTACTATACTTAATCAAACTTCTAAGAAACATTAAGTGCAATAAATCCAGAGGATAATATATAAGAAGATGCAACCACTAGAGCCTAAGTACAATCATATTGACAGACTGAAATCTATTCTATTCATCATTAGTAAATTTCAAATCGGTTTCATTAAGATAAGTGTCACATATCAAGTGTTGCAAGTTCTGTAACCATACTTCTACATATCTCTCAATGATTTCTTTTATATTAGGATTCATTTAAGAATATATAAACATCAAATTACGATTTCATTTAAAAATCTCATAAAAGGTCAACCAGCTTAACAAGGCATCTATAAATTCATACCGAGGACACTCCAAAAGTAAGGCCCCGTAAGTAATCAATCTTCAAACAATATTTAAGGGTTTCCAATACGACTTACAGTATCCCTGTTTAAGGACTATATAACTAACCATAACAAGTAGTAATAAGTATTCAACTACTTGTATAACCCTTTTTAATAGACATGAGAGAAGGCTCA
Source organism: Picea glauca (assembly GCA_000966675.3). Classification (NCBI taxonomy): domain Eukaryota; kingdom Viridiplantae; phylum Streptophyta; class Pinopsida; order Pinales; family Pinaceae; genus Picea; species Picea glauca. The sequence continues at coordinate 106,245 of JZKD02S1622006.1, read as the reverse complement.
ATCTTAATGGGCAATAGGAAGATTCAATGCTACCTTACCTATCCCAATCAATGCTTCAATACATTACATAATCATTTTAACTATTCAAAGGTCATCATCATATTAATAGTAATAATGAATTACGCCAACCTTGAATTACGCCAACCTTCATTCAATGTAAAAGACTAAGATGATAATCATAACCAATATAATATATATATATATATATATATAAACGTTCCAACCATTTTTACTCCAATTAACGGGTCAACAACATCTAGAATAAGTTAAAAGGGAATCCCACCATCCTTCATCTCTAATTATAAGGACTAAAGGAAGTTCATTTCATAGCGATAATAAGGCGAGATTCTTTTAACACTACTTCAATATTCTTATGCAAGAAAATGTGGTGGGCTTGGCGCCCAATCTCCAAACTAAGTCCATCACCAAACGACCACAAAGCACATTCAACACACAACACACATCAAAGTCCAACGACCAATACCAAGTGCCAAGCGCCTAAGGCACTAAGGAGGGAACCCATAAGCAGCCAAAGTTCATGCACAAGAATTACATCGTTTAAGACAAGAAGACTATAATAAATTCACCCATAAGAAGAATAGATAAGATATTCGAGAGTTGTCTTGCTTGCCCTTGTATATATAAAGACAATTCGACAAAGGTCAAATCTGGTTGGATAATAAAAGAACTTGCCGCGAAATTGATTTTCATACACATTAAATTCGTTTTCATAGGCCGAATGGAAACTTCAAACTCAAACTCGGAATTGATTTGCATACATAGTAAATTCGTTTCCATACACCGAATGGAACTTCAAGCTCAGAATTGATTTGCATGCACAGTAAATTCGTTTTCATACACTGAATGAAAACTTTCAAGCCGGAATTGATTTGCATACACAGTAAATTTGTTTTCATACACCGAATGGAAACTTCAAGCTCAGAATGGATTTGCATGCATAGTAAATTCGTTTTCATACACCGAATGGAAACTTCAAGCCAGAAATGATTTTCACACACAGTAAATTCGTTTTCATACACCGAATGGAAACTTCAAGCTCGGAATTGATTTGCATGCACAGTAAATTCGTTTTCATACACCGAATGGAAACTTTCAAGCTCGTAATGGATTTGCATACACCGAATGAAAACTTCAATCTCAGAATTGATTTGCATGCACAATAATTTCTTTTTCATACACTGAATGGAAACTTCAAGCTCAGAATGGATTTGCATACACAGTAAATTCGTTTTCATACACCGAATGGAAACTTCAAGCTCGAAATTGATTTGCATGCACAGAAATTTCATTTTCATACACTAAATGTAAACATCAAGCTCAGAATGGATTTGCATGCACAATAAATTCGTTTTCATACACCGAATGGAAACTTCAAGCCATAATTGATTTGCATGCACAGTAAATTCGTTTTCATACACTGAATGGAAACTTCAAGCTCAGATTCAAAAAAGAATGGAAGTGATCAACTTTTATATGTGCGCAGCCTATGCTTAAACACGAGCATGTAGAAATCGAATTTGGATTTGGGAGAAGGAACACAACTTAACACCGACTTTTAATTTATTTAGTTGAGAAAAACAATGACAATGAAATTATTAGGAATCTGCTTCTAGAATTTATAAAAACATCAAGGAGCTTGTCTCTTTGATATTAAGATCTCACACAGTTACGCAAGGTAAAAACAAAAACTCGATTATACAAATTAATCTAAATGCAATTACAAATTTCAATAAAATACCATAACCGACGACGAAGATGGACTTGATGATGTTCTTCGGTAACTGACATTTCCTCCTTGCTCTCGCTTGCTAATCGTTGAGACGTCACTGATACCTCTCAGCCAACGCTAGGGGTACTCTTCTTCCCCCTTAGCCCCTCGAGCCGCAAAGGGCCACACACAAGCACAACTAGAATGCTCTAGCTCCCAGATCGCTTCGCAAGGTAGAGCTACCACTCTCTCTCTCGAGATGGGTATCCCAACTCTCACAAGTAAAACCAGTTAGAATTTCTGCAACATAACCTGACTCATACCAGTCATCCTCCATTCCTTCTCCCCACCATTTGTTTTATAAATTTTCCTTAGTGACCATTTGTCATTTGCACATTTAATTCATTTTATTAAAAATTTAATAGGAATTATTCCCCTTGTACACTTGTCACCTGTTCCCTTAGTTGCACCAATAAATCCACAATTTAATCTAATTAATTATTAATTCCCTGACCCATCCAAAAAATGCTCCTAAAATCACTTCTATTTGTCCCTTTATTTCCCATTTATGACTAACGCCTTTCTAAAACAGAGTTGAGTTAAAATAGAGAACATCTCCTACTTATACTAAACTCTAGATACCTTTCCATGCTTACACATTCTTTTATGCTTTATTCCCTTCTTAATTTAATTTCTAATTTTGGTATTTTATGCACACATGTGTATTGAATTAATTCTTTAGATTATTTCATCTCCCTTAATCTCTTTAGTTGGTTTACCCTTTTTCTTATTTCATATAATTTGTAATTTACTTTTAGTCTTTTCATTAAGTTAGACTTAGGCTTAGTTAGTTTTTTATATTTGCAAAGGCTTAGTCCTTTAGGGAAATAGATTCAGTCTTTAATCAATTAATTACTCAATTAATTAATTCGACAGTGCTCATGATTTTGCAAGTTTAACATTCACTCTAAGTTTTCGAGGCCACCTAGATTCATTGACTCACCTTTTGAAAAACCGCGACATTCCCTTCAAGATGCACTTCGTGCTCCAAGGGTGCCACTCGCCTTTGATTCAAATTTCAATTACGCGACGTGCCCTTCAAGACTCACTACGTGCTCCAAGGGTGCCACTTTCCTTTGACTGGTTTTGGTAGTTGTTCAACCCTTGGAATCAATACTCCATCAGACGACCTTGTGAGAGACTGAGGGCCTCTAAGGAATAAGGACCCTGCCTTATTGCGCACCCCTTAGAATCTTTATGAGCAACTGTCTCAGTTTGCCCTCACGACAACGTGGATCTCTCGAACTAGGTAATCGTTAACCTACAATTCAAGCCATGACGGGAGTGCTAGTAGGCTATGGCAGGGTTGTTGCCACACCTCTCCCTCAATATTTGTTTGTTGTGCATGGCCCCTTTACTTCATATGTGAGTTTGGTTAGCAAGCAATCGTCAACCTGCATTCATCAACGAAACATTGTCAATGATCCATAAACAAAATCATAATACACCCGATCATATGTCACATATGCATAAATAAAATATTCAAACCAATACAATCCACTCCCTAACTCGATCTAGAGTCCAAGGAGGTCCATTGATTCCATCAACATCCTCAATCTATCAAGCATCCTGCACACTCTGGAGAAACTCGTCAATAACATGTGTCTATACATAGATATCAAATAACATAACATCATAATCCATCAACATCATCATCAGAATCCATAAACGAAACAAACAACCATATACTAAAACGGATCACTTTCATGAAAGTGTCCTCAAAGAATAAGTCGGTAGCATGTGCTCGCAAGAGCGAGATGTTACAATTGGAGTATTAAAATGACACATTTTTTTAAAGTGGTAAAATAAATCATCATTATTGTAAACAAAATCATAAAATCAACCCTTAAATGCTTACTTTTAAAATCTTAGTTTATCACTCCAAGCATAAGATAATACATAATGCCATGAAAATATCACCCTATACCTTAAAAATTCAACATCACTTTTAATGTTTTTTTTACTTTTAATAAAAAATATAAATACAAGTTACATTGAATAAAACATAAATTATTTCTTAAAAGTATTGTTACATTGTCCATATTCAATACATATGAGCTAAAAAAGTTTTTTATATTCTCCATAATCAAAACATATAATTCATAAAACATAGAAATGATTCATAACTTCATGTAAGATCATATGCAAGTTTAATGCTCATTTCTAGTTACCATAGAAACATCATATAGATAAAAAATACATAAAATATTTCATACACTTATTCAGATTGACTCATGGATTCTAAAATACCATCAGAGTCTACATTTTCTTCAGATGAATGATTGGATGAAGATATAGATGATCCATACTCTTCTCTATTATAGATGAATGCACCATTTGAGTCTACATGCATGCCCAACATTTCAGATGCCAAAATCATTTTAGATCTATGACTAGGTTCAACAGATTCCCATCTTGCATTTATTTCTTATGGCAACCTCTTGATAATCTGTGTTTTCATGGAGAAAAGGTTTCATTTCTTTGTCAATTTGAATTCATAAACAAGTATGTCAACGTCCTCTAATTTTAAGAGGTTAGTGTGACGACGAGTTGTATTTGGACCCTTTATTTTTCTGTTTCTATTGACATGTTTCTCAACCACCATCTTTGGCTTGCACACACCATTGAATGGGTGTGTACATGTTGCATACCAATGCACTTCAATTGCAATAACATCTTCATTTTATTTTTCAATCTTTATAACCTTTGCAATCCAGAATGGATAATCATGTGGATCTTTAGTAGCTAAGAATGCAATCATGCTACCCTCCTTAATATCATTTATTGAACCCCCTGTAAAGGTCTTCCATGGCTTCACGTTGTGCACACGACCTTCAAGAACCAATATACATTTATCTTTCCTCTGCTTGTGTAAACTCAATAAAACCTTGATATTCTTGTTTTTCAACAATGTTTCAATCTTCGGATTCATTTGGCATATTTTGTGGCCAATGAAATGGAATCTTAAAAAATGTATCTTCATTTGTTGAGCCTGAAATTATGTCACTTTGACCATTGAAAAAAGACTCCCACCAAACAGAATCAACAACATCAAAGTACTCATATGTATCTTTAATGGACCTTTTTATTTCTTCCAGACATTTAGAATAATCTACATCTCTATTATGGCTCCGTGCATTATGGATTTCGATAACTGGTTGTAATAACAATAAATTTGATGCAAATATTGGATGATCTGGAATGAACTTAAAAAATGTTAAACCTGATGAAGGCCCCCATTCTGTAGTAGTTGAATACTGCTTTCCCCATATAAGTGTTTTTCCATCAACTTTTTTGAAACAAAATTGATGTTGGAATCTAATGTCATTAAGCTACTCACTACATTTTTCTTCACCATGTGATCCCTAAATAAATATTTGCATGTCAACAATTTCTTCTAATATATGAAAAATAGGCTTTGGAATGTATGTTTTCTTAATACATCCAATCAATGATGGTAGGCTTCCAACATTTTTCCTCTTCAGTGTTATTGAAAAACGATTGAAAATTTGATCAATATGATCATGAGTTTGTCCAACAAGAAGGAAACCAACTTTCACCTTTTGAAAGATTCACAGTTCAAAAAGCATGCTTAGATATCCAAACACAATTTGATTTTGATTTTCACGACTAGTGTTGTCCAATTGTAGAGAGAGAACCTGAGGAGGATTGCCAGACCAGTGAGTGAGCACATGATGAATTATGGTGATGGTCAAAATTGCATCATTATGAATATTTGGAGTTGTGAAGTAAACCCTTTGACACATTTTCCATTGAAAACCATACAATCAACCAAGTGAAACTGAATGAAATTATATTCCTGTAAATTTTTTGGTGTAGGGACAAAATGTGGTAGAAGTGTTTTCTCCTGGTCCATGCCATCAATTATCATACCTAATAATTGTTTGTAGCATCATAACACTTATTCCAATGTTTGTACAACTTTTTACTTTCACTTGATTGTTGATTCTGATGTTTTTGAAGTGGTTTGACTATGGAATCTACACGACATAAAATGAAAACACTGATCATATGTTTTCATAGTTGATAACTATTCAATTAAAAAAAAACAAAATAGTAAATACATACCTCTTTCTTCCCCTTCAAATTTATCTCTTCTTGATTTAAGAGTAGCACATATACTACAAATCCCCATCCTTGACTTAGGAATACAGACATTGTTGGATTGTTTCTTCCATATTCTTGTAAAATATGCATATGTAATAAAATTACCATTTCCTTCAACACCTTCAACATATTCTTTATACCATTTGTAGATTTCCCTCGTTAAGAAATTATCTATAATATGTATTGTGTTTCTATCTGGAATACACTCTCCATGTTTGGAAAAGAAGTCATGCATCCATGACAATGTAGTGTTTGTTAATGGCCCACTCTCTCATCTATGATGTACCTTTGAATAAAATGAAGTATCTTTTTCTAACCTGGTTTGGATTCTTGATAGATGAAGATTACCAATTAAGTGATTTTTTTTTAAAGCCCTTTTGCAAAGTAAAAGATTCCTAGTGTGATAATCATATCTTGTCTTGGTGGATATCATGCACCCTGTGAAATATGAATTTTGCATGCTCTTATTCATTGACAAATATGTATTCCTTTTATTCAAGGCATACATGTAGTCCATTCTTTTCAAACAATTATTTTGACAACATTCACTTGAAATCAATTCACTTGTAGAAATTAATTTAGTGAGAAATTATTTCCTAGACCTTGTATAACTAGAATGATTTGGATTGATATAAAAAGGTCTAGTCTTGGTCCTAGACACAATGTTTCTTTGCAAAGTCTCCACTATTTCATCATCCTCACTAGAAGGAATATCAAGAAAAACATTTTCAGGAGATTGAACAAGAGAATGTCGATCACCTTGATTTGTTGCAATTAAATTATTGAGAACATGATATCCATTCCTAGGCCCATCATCATCTTGATTATAATCTCGTTCATAAGAGGAATATCAAACTCACTAAAAAAATGATTACCATCCTCACCAATGCCATTGGATCTTCCATGAAAATATTCACTTGAAGGAAAATAATCATCACCCTTAAGACTATCAAGACTATCAATGCCATTAAGATGCTCATTTGGAGAAAAAATTCCATCATCGTCATCGGTACCTTGAGAATACTCACTTGGAGGAAAATCATCATCAACATTGTGTCCAACATTGACATAATCATCTTCACTGCTTTTAAAATCTCCACTTGAGGGAAATTCTTTATCATCTTGCTTAGTGCCTTGAAAATCTTCATCAGTATCTTGAAAATCCTCACTTGGAGGAAAATCATCATCATCAACGTTGCTACCTTTAAATTCCACACTCGTGAAAGAGTTTCCACCAATGGCATAATCATATTGACTACTTTAAAAATCCATACTAGAGGGAAATTCATCATCATTCTCATTACTGCCTTGAAAATCCTCACCCGGAGAAAAATATTCATCATCTTCATCGGTACCTTGAAAATCTTCACTTGGAGGAAAATCATCATCACCAACATTATTGCCTTTAAATTCTCCACTCGGGAAAGAATGTCCACCATTTCCATAATCATCATCACAACTTTTAAAATCCCCATTTGAGGGAAATTCTTCATCTTCCTCATTTGTGCCTTGAAAATCCTCACTTGGAGGAAAATCTTCAACAGTACCTTCAGAATCCTCACTTGGAGGAAAATCATCATCACCAACATTGTTGCATTTCAATTCTCCACTTGGGAAAGAATGTCCACCATTGCCATAATCATCTTCACTACTTTTAAAATTTCCACTTGAGGGAAATTCTTCATCATATTCATTGGTGCCTTGGAAATCTTCATCGATACCTTGAAAATCCTCACTTAGAGGAAAATTATCATCCCAATCATTTAAACTTTGATCATAATCTCCACTTCGACCTACATTTTGATTATTTTCAATACTATTAAACTATTGAATAGATTGATCACCATCATATTCCTCCTCTTTATCATTGGTGCCTTCAAAGTCCTCTAATTTAGGACTTTCCTGAGGAACATGTTGAATAAGATTTCTTTCACTATGATGAAACTTCTTACTTGCTGAAAAATACAACGCCTTATTTACATTACAAGCATTCTCATTGCACTTGCTAGTCCCCAAAGAAGAGGTATGTGAAGAATTTGTTGATGCCTCATAAATAAAATCTTCTTTATCTGACAAATCCATCACTTCTCACTAAGAACATAGAATGATACAAATGCTCACCCTCCCAGTGAAAATCTTATAACTTGCAGAATGAACTTTTCCCTCCAAACCCCCCCCCCAAAAAAAAATATTCCTTCCAAAATTTCCCCCTCAATTTTTTCCCTCCAAAATTGCCCCCCTAATTTTTTCCCTTTATTACTTTCTCTTCAAAATTAAAAAACAACATTTACTTTTTTATTTCGTTATTTACTTGTTAATTACAATATTTTTCATCTTTGTTTATTTATCTCACATTCATTAAACTTATCGATGATCCATATAATTTTAGGTATATATGTAGACAATCTTCTTCTTTTGTATTTATCCCACATTCGTTATACTTAACAATAATTTATTTCATCTGTGTTATATATACATAGTCTTGTTTTGTTTTTTTTACATTGTGTGAAATATTGGGCAACATTCATTAAATAATTTGGAGCAATCTACAAGGGAGAAACATCGAGAAGACATTCAAGGAGATTCTAGCATTTCAGAGGTTAGTTATTTTTAAAATTCTTAACATTTAGCAAAAAAAAAACATTTATGAGATCGTCTTTGAATCACACAAGATTTTTTCATTCGAAAATTAGAAAAAACCTTGAAAAAAATTTAGATGTTTTCTAAAAAAATCACAATTTAAAAAAAAAATTAAGACCTTTTGCAAAGAAATTTTAACAAAATTCTTAGGATTTTACCAAAAAAAAACAAAAAACAAATTTAGGTATAGTTTTTATAAATTTTTTACACTTTTTATTGTTTTTTAGTGAAACTTTTATAGTTTTGGCCCATGGTGGCTAGTGGGCAGAATTCCCCTCCCACACAAGACCGTGATTTGGCCTACGGAGGCACTCGAGACTGTGACTTGGCTGCGGGGGGGGCTCCCCTCATGGCTAAGTCACGGTCCTCATGGGAACATGACTTGGTCATCGGGGGGCTATGTCACAGTTTTTATGGGAACGTGACTTGGCCAGGGGAGCCAGTCCCCTGACGACCAAGTCATAGGCTAGCCCACGGGGCCATGACTTTTCTACAGGGGGTTGGCTCCCACGACCAAGCCTTGGGCGCGGGGGTAGCTAGGGAGATGCTAGACATTGCCTTAGCCCCTGTAGGCCAAGGGTTGGTCCTGACATCGCCCCAATGACTCCATGATTCAAATTTATTTTGAACTTAAATGTTATAGTCAATGTTTTTTTTTTAATTTATTATAACGTAAAAGACCTTTTTTTCATATAAGAAAAAATGCAAGAAAGAGATTATCTGTGAATGTATCTGGATTATGACTTGCAATAATGGCATCCAAAATTGCAACTGGGACCTCCATGAATGCTAGAAAACAAATTGATAGCATAACACTTGAGTTGT
>JZKD02S1622006.1:71269-96813 GCA_000966675.3 Picea glauca | reverse complement strand
AGCCCACACTGGGTGAACCACGTAAATCTGTGTCTCTCTTGTATTGTGTGTCTTCTATGTTTTGTTTCTGCATTTGTTTTATTTTATTGCTCCGCGGTCCTGTTTTTCTAACAGGTTGAAGTTGCAATAGTAGACAAAGAAGAACATGAAAGAAGGAAGAAAAGTCCTCATTCTAGAAATCCTAAAAATGTTACATTTCAAAATGAGGAAACTTCAAATGAAGATTTTGTTGAGATTAGTCCCAATGAAGTTATCACTCCTTCTCGCAAAAAGAATAAACAAGAGAAACACAAAATAGCGATAGCCGATGATGATTCAATTCCTATTGATTATGAAGAAATTGTTGATTTAGATGAAACCCATTTAAATCAAAAGAGGAAGAAAGCAAATGTTGTTGATGATGCAAAAGCCATCATTATCTTCGAATATTATAATGAAAGTCCTAAAGGTCATAGCGAAATAATAACACCAGATGCTTGCTGAGGAAAAGATATGGATTTCTCAATCATTTTCAGATCTTACATGGATAGGACAAGATAGTTGGGAATGTTACCCGGGGTTTATAGCCTAAAAAATAATCACTCAATCAGCAAGTATTAATTACAAGGACCGAGGCTGATTTTTTATTCAAATAAGTTGCAAAATAACATTTATAAAAACTATTGGAATGTACACAAGTTTTTCAATAAAGAAAACATAGAGATTAAAAGAAAAAGGTAACCAAGTCACGAATACACATGTATGAGACAGAATAAAAATATGATTTTATTTCATTCTGAGATACCAAAAGTGTTTTTCTCTTTACAAAACCCCTGCGAGGGCATGGACCAAAGTCTGATTTAGAGATCCCCGATGAACACCATACAAAAAGACTCTGACAGTGAAGTAAAGATAGAATTAATAATCTAGATCATCTTGCTACAAACTGTTGTCATTTTGACTCTGCAAGATATCATTAATCAGCCATGAAACTTAATTCACAAACATACAAGAATACGCAGACTATCAAGGATGGATCAACACCTCTAAAAGAAGCATCTGAAAAGTGTGGTTCAGTCCTGAACCTTGCTGTCTACAATAAGACCCTATTGTCAACAAGAGAATTAGACTTGAATAAACTCAGAAATGAATGAAAACTGAAACTATCTCATGTAACTAAGAGCAAACCTTAGTCTTGCTTTTCTCCTTCTATTCTCTCCTTGTCTTTTCTTCTTCTTCTCCTTCATCTTTTATTCTTTCTAAATAAGTTGAAGTAGTTCAACTACTTTCTTTCTTTAGTTAAGTTGATTTAACTTAACTAATTATTTTAAGAGAAATAAATAATAATAATATAGTTAAGGGTCTTAACTAATAATAACTAAGTAGGTGGGACCCCTTGTAACTCCCATCATTTATTCCTTTTAAATAATAAAATATAACATACAAAAGATAATCATTTTGACTATATGCCACCCTTGTAACTCCCTTGAATATCTTTAAAATTGGATATTTAAATATCAGAAATAATTTATATCATATCCAAAAAGAATATATATATCCACATTATCCACAAAATGTAAAAAATAGGGCATGTTGTCCAAAAATGTTGAAAACCATCAAGCATTGTCCTCATCAACTGCAATCATATAAAACATAATTTAAAAACCATATTTGCCACTTTGTGAGGCAATTTTCCTTTTTTCACTGCTATTTCCCTTAGACTTCTCTAAAGTAGCCCATGGTTGATTGGACCCTTGGGGTTGTATCTCGTTGATTGCATGGGAGCATTCATCCTTTACATGAGGGCAGGAAGACACATATTTTGAAGAGTCAATGGAGTGAGAAAAAGGGGAGGCATATGCTTTTCCCTTGTCTTGCACATGTTGGGGAATATCAATTTTCAATCTTTTACTGGCGTGTGAAGACTGAACTAGCGAAACAACATGGGAAACTTGGACATTGGGATTAACAGGTGGTGGTAAGGGAAATGACATAGTGGGCCAGCCACGATGGTGAGATACAGGCTGGTTGACAATCTCTTTCCAATCGTCATTTCCGGGGACTTCGGGCTGCAAGGACACATGTGGAGGAACGAGAATTTTGAGGATATTCTGAGGAGGCTGGAAAGGGGGTATTTCTAGTCAAGGGGGCATTATTCCATAACCAATCCAATTAAAGAACCCAGCTTGAAAAAACCAGTTCAATTCTTGAGGGTCAATGTCAAAATGGATAGAAAATCTAGGCCTTCTATGGTCTCGATTCCAATTTCCTCTGCCCCTGTTATTGTGGCCATTGTTGCCTCTACATACAAATCTCATCATGTAGCAACAATTTGTCAATAATGAAGCTCTTAATAAACCATACATGACACTCTACTTACATGAATCAAAAGTTGGCTCAAAAATTGACACAAGATACACACAAATCCATCCATAACAAACCATTCATTAATTGTTATGTGAACAGGGAGTGATAGGGTTCATGGGAAATATGGAGGTAGTGTAGTTAGAAAAAAATGATAGAATGATAGGGAATGCATATACGAATATTGTTTAGAAATTAACCAAACAATTTAACTATTTATAAAAATATCAAAACATCAGTCACCAACCCTTGCTATGTTATCCTTTTTGTCACTTCCACACAGATATTTCCTTTAAATTTATATCACAGAACAGGGATGCAATAAGTGAAATCGGGGTTGTAAAGGGAATATAATTAGCGAAAAATGGTAGAATGATAGGGGATTAATATGGATACTGTTCAAGTGAAACAAATCAAAACATACTACCTTAAACGCAATCAAAACATATCTATGTCCAGAATTTCAAAGTTCAACAAGTGTTCATTTTCCAAAAAAATAATCCAAACCGGTATCCTCTTTGACAAATTTGTTTGTTGGCTTCCAAATTATTTTAAACAATAGTCTATATGCCCAGAATTACTTAATTAAAGTAACCATTGTATCCACATTATCATTATTTGATAGTCATAACGAACAATATCGTAATCGCTATAGGAAACAACAATAGCCTTTGAGCCAAGACCATAACATTAACTCCAATACTTAATCCTTTAAAACCAATAGGGGTATGTACATTGTTTACAAACAACTGATATCCATCATTTATTTAACCAATGTTCAATGCAGTCATTTTGGACGTTATCACTTTTAACCAGAGTGTTTGGCAATTGAATGGTACAGAAAACTCATCTCGTTGGTGCCCAATCATAATTAACCATAGAAAAAATAACATGCAATATTTCTCTCGGATGTATGGGTTTCAAACAACAGACTGCAACTTCCAAAAGAAAAACAATTGAAGTCAACCCCTTTTAACAACACTGCATAATGAGCGACCAAATATAAACCTTTACCTAACCAAAAATCCTGAATAGTGCTTTCATCAACTTCTGGGTAGAATTGTCCTCATACTGTATAATGTTTTCCAGGCAATGGTGACGGTGAGGTCATAGCAAGCAAGACAACAACTGAGGGTTTTTCCAAGATAAGGCATAAAATCCTCTAATCTTCCATCATAGCTCACATAAAAACCCATAGAGTCAAACATGGAGTGGGAATACTTACTCACAGAGACCAACAATGTCAAGATATAGGTCCCAGGTATTCGCAAGGCCCAGAGTTTAGGCAGACTGCGATAACCAATTTCAACAGAGGGGCTAAACTCGAAAAACAAACCATGGCAAAGTTGGCTTCACAACAACCTTTACTTAACAATTCCCTGCGAATGATTACACACAACAAGCACCACGCGACCAACCTTTAAGATCCAATTGTTCTAGAACGACCACCACAGAAAACCAAAGATGCAACCATAACACACAGTTCCAAAATATCATAACAGCTTGAGAATCACACATACCATGAGCAACTAGAGCCAAAATTTGACTCAAAGGAAGAGTAACTCTCATGGATGGAAAAGTAAGAAAACCCATACCTGTAAAAGTCTGTGCGAGGATAAAAACCAAGATTGTATACTTTCTCCATGACCGAGAAAGGCGGAGCAACAACAACTACTAGAGACAAAATTGCAAGAATGACTATGATGAGGGGATCAAGGGGAGTTTGAGGGACGTGCATTTACTGCACGTCGCTTCTCCCTTCAGATATTCATTAAATTTTTAGTACGAGCCAAGCCCACTGCCAACTCACCATAGCACTACATTCAAACCATTAATCAACCAAAACCCCAAAATTGCCATATTACTTTTGCAAAGTACGCGATAGTCCAAAGTGTGCCACCCCTTGCCAATATCAAATTCCTTCAAATGACACTGTGCTAGGAATACAACCCACTATGCAAACCAAACAATGCACATAACTATAGTAGAAAGGGTCAAGATCACCCAACTTTCGCCATGGACCATACACAACATTAAGAATTTAAATTGGAGCATAATTATTCCATTCAATAGGGCAACATTATCATATTTTATGAGAGATCATCCAAACCATTTAGCTCCATGTTTTAATTACCCAACCACCATATATTACCATAGACATTTTAAACCATGATCTGAAACTATTGAACTGTAGGAAACTATGTTGCTACCATCACATAGGAAAACAAAATATAAGTGTTGCTTATCCACCATATTGCCATAAGTATCACAGGGGGTCCCACCTACTAGTATATCATTAATATAGTTAAATAATAGATCTTGGCAATCATTTGCGAGCATAGTATTCATCGTTGTGCTTTCAAGCGTCAACAAACTGGCGACTCCGTAGGGAAATCCATTTCCAATAGATTAAGAACTTATAATGTCTGGTTTTGTATACCAGGTGAACCATAGATCAAAGAATTATTTACCAAAATGATTATGCAACAGGGGGGAATGAGGTGGTTTAAGGGAAAAAATGATCCAGGACTTTGGGAATAACTCATGAAAAGTGTTACGTATAAGGGGGTCTGCTCCTATATGCATAACATTTGATTGGTCATAGTGAAAGTATTCATTGTTTCAAGAGAAATTTTTTTGGTATGCTCGCTTGAATTTCAAGGTGGAGGGAAGAAAGGGATAGCAAAAGTAGGGATTACAATCTAATCATCTATCTAACAACAGTACTGGAAGCATAAATCAATTTCAATGATTTCTACAAGGGGGACATCATGACAGTTGTGTAACTTGATTGTTATTGATCAACAATACTTACAAAATAACATCGTTCTAGAAAAAATGATCCAAAGTTTATTTCTGATAAATAAAAAGGAAAATAATAAAAGAAAAACAACAGAAATGAAACAACAAAAAATGAAAAAAATGAAGCGAAGTCAAAGCAGTAAAACATAAAACTACAATACAACAATGACTTCCATGCAACATTTAACTTTCAAGTGGTTCCACCTAATGTTTCAAGTGGGAACCGTTGGTACTGTAGGAAAATAATCGCTCTTCCAAGTCTTTTAGAAGATAAGAATTTGCACCCAGGACAAAAGAGATTTTAAAAGGACCTAGCCATAATTTTTTAAGCTTCGAGTGTCTTTCCCTGTCAACATGGGTTGAATCCCAAAACAATACTTTCTCATTTACTTTAAATCTGATAGTGTTTGCACTTTTGTAGAAATATTTAGTTATGGTTTGTTGTCTTCTCTTTATGTTTTCCAAGGAAAATATTCTTTGTTCCTCTAAAGCTAACAATGCATTTATCCTTTGAGGGTAATAAGCTGATGAAGTGAAATTTTTAACCCTCAACTTAGCTAAAAACTGAGTAAATTTAGCGGAAATGAAAGCGGGACCATTATCTGTAATAATTTCCAAAGGAATGTCAAATATGGAGAAAATGTTAGTTTCAAGGAAAGAAATAACTTGTTCATCCTGTGAGTGTTTAAGTGGGACAACTTCAGTCCATTTAGTGAAATAATCTATGGTTGTCAAGATAAAAACATGCCCTGCTGAAGATGGAGGATTAATAGGACTGATAAAGTCCAGAACCCATTTAGAAAAGGGAAAATTAGGGAGAGTACGTTGCAAAGGCATGGAAAAAAGGTGTTCTTTCCCAGCGAATTTTTGGCACTTGTCGCAAGATCTTGAGAAGTTATAAGAATCTCGAAAAATTGAAGGCCAATAATAACCTTTTCTGATGATTTTAAAAGCATTTTTTTTCATAGAAAAGTGATCACCTACATGGATAAAAGAATCTGAAGATCCATGAGTTTCTTGTAACAATTTTTTTGCTTCCTCATTATTTACACATCGAAGTAATATGCCATTGACAGATCTCCTGAACAAAAAGTCTCCTAAAATAATATATCGGGAAGATTCAAGATGGAGCCTTCTGTTTTGATGAGTATCTAAATCATCTGGGCATTTCTGATATTACAAGTAATACACCAGATTTTTATACCAAGGATGTTCAACTATGGGAAGGGTTTGACTATCAATGTAAAATAACGCTGAAAGAGGATTATCTTGGTTGTCAATTTCTTCACTTGCTTCAGCATGTTGAGCTAAGTGAAGGGATAAGTCTCATCCCTTAATTGTTTTCGAAGTCATGATGGGTTAAATCATGCTCCTGAATCTTGGCAAGCCAATTTGCAAGCTTCCCTGAAAGATAATTCTGTGAAAGAAAAAAATTTCCAGCAGGCAAAGAGACTTTTACCTGTGTGTGATTGCCAAGGATAAAGTGGTGAAATTTCTCCACAGCTTTAACGAGAGAAAAAGCATGGTTTTTGATATAAGAATACTTTAATTCATCATATGATAAGCTTTGACTCATGTAAGCTACTGGTGTTTCATTATTCTGGTCATCACATTGTAAGAGAATAGCAAAAACTACTTCCTCAGTGGCATTAGTGTATATGATAAAATCTTTCTCAAAGTCCGATTTCGCCAAAACTGGTGTAGAACTGATTGCCTTCTTAATTCCTACAAAAGCATTTTCAACGTCTTCAGTCCAAGAAAAGGAACGATCTTTCTTTAGGAGATTATGAATTGGCTTGACCATTAAAGCAAAATCTGGAACAAATCTACGGACAAAGTTGATAATGCCCATAAAGGCTTGAACCTCTTTTTTGGAAGTTGGGGAATGAAGGTTCAGAACAACAATGATCCTCAGGATCTATGCTTATGCCTGGATCAAAAAAAATATGTCCAAGGAGCTTGCCCTTGGTGATGCCAAAAATAGACTTAGAAGGATTTAAAGAAATGTTGAACTTTTTGCATCACGTGAGAACATTTCTAAGATGGCCAAAATGACCTAATCAGTTCTTTGAATAAATAGTCAAGCCATCAAGATAAATCTGGATAATATTACCGATCAGATCGTCAAAATCTATCTACATAGCTCTTTGGAAAGTGGCACCTGCATTAGATAAGCCAAAAGGCATGTGCTCCTATGCAAATGTGCCCCAACGTGTAGTGAAAGTGGTTTTGTATTAACCAGTCCTTTTTACCTTGATCTGATTATAACCAGAGAAACCATCAAGTAAGGACATCATTTGTGACCCTACAACTTGCTACAAAATCATTTCCATGTTAGGGAGAGGAAAATGGTCTTTTATGCTTGCTCTATTCAATGCACAAAAATCGACGCACAATCAGATATGGACAATTTTTTTTTGAACAAGAACCAAATTGGAAACCCACTCGGAATACTTAACTGGAAAGACTATTCTAGCCTTCAAAATTTTTTCCAACTCCTTCCTAATAATAGCTTCAAGTGCGTGGTTAATGGGTCTTTGTTTTTTCCCAACTAGTTATATCACTTCCTTGATAGGAATGGCATGTTGTATGAGAGAAGGATCAAAACCATGAAGGTCCTCATATGACCAAGCAAAAACATCTTGAAATTCACGAAGTAGCTCAGTGAATTTCAACTATTTTTCATCAGTACATTAGGCACCTATCTTAATATTCTTGGGGAATCAGGTGTTCCAATGTTCAAGGAAATGGTTTCACCCACTTTCCTTTTTGACTCCTCTTCTTTATGCGTTTCTTTGTTTCCTACATCACTCGATGAAAATGAAATTTCAAGAGGAGTCAAGCCTTTAAGAATTTTGTTGTTCTCCATGGATATAATCTCCTTGGGCTTAAATGGTTCATTTTGTATGAAAGCACAGATGTCTTCATCACTAGGGAAGACCTATCATGACTCTGCATTGTCAATAATGTAAGGATGATATAAAGATTCAAAAGTACAATCAGGTCTTTGGGGCAGAAGTTGTCGAGTAGGAGAGGCTACAAATACAACTAACATGTCAGCCATTTAATTAAGTTCCCTTTTAACATGAGTGATGTTAAATGATAATAAGTTCAAGATAAGCATCCAAATAGCTTGGGTGTAGCGTTTCATCAAATTACTGCTAGGAGAATAGATTTTACGTACAAGGTTCACAACAAGTTCAGAGTCCCCAAAAACTATAAGGTGTCCAAAACCTAAATTATAAGCATTTTCAATGCCTAACAATAATTCTTCAAACTCGGTAACATTATTCGTACAAGCAAATTCTACCCTATAAGAAAAGTTGTGGATTTTACCTACATGTGAGTATAAGATAATGCCAACTCCATTACATTCGTTGGAGAATGAGTCATCAAAGTGCATGTGCCAAATACCATCCTCTAGGTCAATTTCTTCCAGGTTAGTGTCACTCTCATCCGCAAATATGGAGTACACTCCTAAGTATTCCTCGACATAGTTTACGTTAGGTTGTGGAATACTCTCTATGTATGGTGAGATTCTTCCTTCCCTTAGGACTATAATATTCTTTCCATTCCGAGGAATGGATAAGTGTGTTCTGTCAAGTGAAACATATCCACCTGTCAAGGCTTTCCAATCTCTTCCTAAGATGATATAATAGTTACTTACTGGCATGTCAATTACCTGGATGTTAAGGGTTGTCCTTATTTCAGGATGTGCGCATAGAACCAAAGTCATGTCTTTGATTTCACCTATAGTTGACTGTTGTAGACTGTTATAGGAGAGCATGCTTCTAGAATTTTCATTTGTACATGATAAGCTCAAATCTTCCATAATGATTTTCGACATAATGCTTAGGCTCGAACCACCATCAATTAGGAAACAATGGGCTATTTTATCCATAATTTTTACAGAAATGAAAAATGGAGGGTTTTTTACAGGGTGTCTAACACTATTTACACCTACTTTATTTACAATAGAATCCTCTTCTTTATCCTCTTCAAAAATATTGGCTATGGTGGAAGCTTTTCCTTCCATAAACTTTTTGAGATGCTTTTGTTGTTCAGGGACAACAACCATGTCCAAAAGAGTAGCATCAGCCTTGATATTATCTAGTTGGTTGAGAATGTTATATTTGGAAGAGAGAAGAGGGGAGAGAACTCCTTCATTGTTGGGATTTTTGGTAGCTTGTACAATAGAAGCTTGCGAAGATGAGCTTGGACTATAAGAAGTACGAGAGGGATCATATTTTCCTTTAGAATAATATGATTTATTCCTAGTGTTTATGATCACGACATCTTCTGGTTCTACCCAATCTAGAACAACAATGGTGGTTTTAGGATTTTTGCCAAATATTTTATCTGTGGCACTCTTCTTTACCTCACAAGTACTTTCCTCATGGTTTTCCTCGCAAAATTTACACCAACTACGAGACATGATGGCTTTGGACTAAAATTTATTTTCATTGGTATTCCTAAAAGGTGGTGAAGAAGAAGATGATGCCCCAGGAGTAAGTGAAGGGACATTTCCCTTTCGCTCGTATGCTATCATCTGATTGTTCATGTCCTATACAAGTTGTAGGAGGGAAGACATGTCTGTTTGTTTAACCGAGTCCCCCTTGGGGAGACCTGTTCTTTCTAATTGTTCTTCATACTCTAGACAAGTATGAAGAGCGAAACCAAGATTGTTAATAAAAAAAATTTCAAGCCTATGTCGATAAGGGGAAGGTAGAGCATTATAGTAATTCATAAAAGCAACTTGGTTCTGGGGGTGAATAAGTTCGGGAATTTGATTATAAAACTTGGTTAAACAAAGGTTGAAAGACTTAATAGTCTCACCGTCCTTGTATGCAATGTTATTATATTCCCTTAATTGTTAGGTTGGGCTCTTAGACTGCCCATAATTGGATTTGAACCAGTCGACTAAATCTTCCCAAGTGGAAAGAATATTGGGAGGGAGATCAAAAACATCTGTCACCGCTTTCCCTTCAAGAGAATTGACAAATAAGTGTATGCAAGTAACATTATCATTAGCTCCTATATTGTGACAGGAATTAGAGAATGATACCAAGTGTTCATTTGTAGTGACTGTATTATTTCCTGAAAACCTAGGTAGATGCTCTTTAAATTTTGGTAACGGATGAGTAGTAGGTGCTAGGTTCAAAGGAGAGGATGCGTGCCACGGGGTGGTAGTAGCATCCTCCTCGAATTGGAAAAGCCCATACTTCTTGATGATCTTAGCAGTATTGGTAGTATATTAGACAGGAACATGGTGGCTATATAAACTACCAATTACCGATGAGGCCGAAGGTTGAGATGACGAGGCACCTCCAGTACCACCAGAGCCACCCGCAGATGTCATTTTGAAAATGATGGGTGAGGGTGAGAAGGGTGAACTAGATGAATTAGACAAAGTTCTCCTTAGAGTACTTTGTTGGGTTGACAAAATAGTTTTCCTCTTTCCTATTTCAATGATAGGAGTGGCTTTAGGAGACAATCCTCTTCTTCTTCTAGAGATGCGAGGATCTGAGGACATGAAAATAAGACCAAGTTTTTTAGGAAAGGGGAGGTTATTGTTGATTTCTAGGTTTCCTTTGCCTGGCTTCTCAACGTTTGTGAATACTTATGTCTTGTTCAACCACTTCCCAAGAGTGTTCAAGCTCAGCCCGGGTGCTAGTAGTTTCTAAGATAGTATTGAATAAAGTTAAGGAAATGTTGGTTTGGTCTTTAAGACCATGTTCAATATTGGGATGCCTTGTAGAAGGTACTGTCATGAGAAAAATCAGTCAACGATTTATAAACAAAAGAAGAAATATTCAAAGATAATTGTGAATACAATCAACCAGAGAGATATGGAATATCTCCCCAGTATGGTCACCAAATAAATGTTGAGGAAAAGGTATGGATTACCTTACTCAATCATTTTCAGGTCTTTCTTGGCTGGGACAAGATAGTTAGTAATATTATCCTTGGCAGTAGTTCATGCTATCCAAAATTTATGGCATTATATACTCTTGTGAAAGACAACTGTCATATCATACTCCAACCCGATGCAACACATCCTGAGTTTTCAGATAATTGGGGGAAAATACTCTAATTGGATTGTCATCTAACAAGAGTTTGACCTAGAGTTTGTTTTTCCCAAGTCTAAGAAATATTTGGATTTCATTGAGTTGATGTCCAAACTTCCCTGAGTAGAGGATGAAATCATGGTTAATGATTCATTCCTTGGTGAATCATTATTGCTCATCGAATTGTTCAACCCTTGGTATGGAGAATTCTTGGTATATCTCCAGACCCAATGTATTCATCCTTAGATATCTCATGATGAGCGTTGACACATACATGATTGACACATTCACCATCAATAAAAGAAATACCTCATCATTGATGACACTCTTTATCATTGCAAAGTAGATTTGATTATATGTCAATGTCTTGTTCATGAGGAAGCCAAGTGAGTTTTGACTAAATTCCATGCCAGAGAATGTGGAGGTCATCTTTCTGGTCTTTCCACTTCCCATTTTTTTTTGTAGGATACTTCTAGCCCATGATCTTCAAATATTGTATGCATGCAGTCCAAAAGTGTCACCCTTGCCAAATATTCACTCGAACAATGCGTGCACATCCTTCTCTTCTACATCCTGTAGTGGTCGTTGATCCATTCACAAAATGGGAGATTGGTTCCATTAACATGCATAACAAATCTACCAATGGAAAATAATACAAATATTTGCAAAATATAATTGGACGAGAAAATATTATTTCTATTAATGTAATCAGCAGAAGTACATAGGTGCAAAACTTCTGCATCGACACATGTTGGAACTGAGAAACTAAGTCCCTCCACCCGGGCCTTTAGCACTTCAATCCTCCACAAAGGAAAGCTCACAATTTTTAGGATTAATTGGGTTCCTCCTTCACAAGATAGGGAGAGCTTGGGGGTTGAACATAAGGGAAGTTCAGAATTAAAGGACAAAGGGATGCAGACTCAATATGAGGTGAAATTTCTCCAAAGTGTATTTTCTCAGCAATATTTTTTTTAAGGCTTGCATATGGCTCAATTTGTAGCCTCCAAATGTAATTGAAGGGTTGAATTGGAGCATTTCCAGTATATGGAAGGTCAAGGATCATGGATCCCATGACTTGGCATGGAAACACCGAAATATTTTTAATTTTGAGTACAAAACCTAATGTACGCAGGCTGTAATGGATCAACCTACGTATACACAAGTTGTCTAACTATAGCCCACATTTATGAACAAAAGTTTGATTTTTTTACTTTGAATAAGAAAAATAGGGAATTTGAGCCTACAGAGGGAAAGAGAAGGCCATCAAATCATGATGCATGGAGTGTGGAAAAAATTGCTATAACTGATGCCCCCTAATGTGTGAGGTCAGAGGAGCAATCTTGATGGCTGAAATACATTATAATTACCAGAAGTGGAGTAGTGAGGATCTAGCTGGAGGAACTAGTCGTACGTGAGAATATTACAATTCATATTGACTCTATACACATGGTTGCCAAACTGGAGTACACTGTAGATCCATGTGGATATACAAAAATTAGGTGTTCATGGCCATGAATAGGAAATACAAAGTAGGCATATGCCATAGGTGGTCATAGTAACAGATAAGACACAATGTAGTCCAGTCTCAAAATCTGTTGAAGATGTCTGTATACAATGCAATACAATATTATCTTCCATGATCACTGAAGTCATAAAGGTATTGGTACAATGAAAGACAACAACAAGTATGAGGTGTTGCTACTATGAATTGGAAGTCTTATACACTATTCGTCGATGGTGAAAGTCTACATCATGTGAATAAAGGAGTTGAAGTCAAACATAATGAGGCTTCGTTTGATTTTCGGTCATTGAGGTATACCATTAACAAACACGAGACAACTCACCGATAATGAAAGTAGGTTTCAAGGCACCGAGTACATTCAACAAGTGTGAATAAAGGTATCAAGGTCGAACACTTGAAGAATCCATCGATCATGAGACATTGATATATTCCCAACTATCAATGGCGAGAGAACCTGTCATTGATGACCAAAAGCCTCTAGGTACTCTTATGACTCTAGATCTCGATTCCATAATAGATGAGTTGAAGTCGATGGAATGAGACCCGCTGAAAGGAGAGCATTAAGGCATCTCTCATCACCCAACATGACATATAAAGAAATAGATTGATGATTAGAGAGAACTCAAACAAATAGGATTTGCATGAACCAATGACCATGTGTGTCTCTCGCGTGCACTAGATGCAGTTAGTACACGAAAAAGACCATATGAATAGCACCCAATAATGAAAATTGTCGACAAAGGAAAGGAAACCACCAATAGGGTCTAATGGAATCCAAGACACTGCATGAATCACAATGTGTGAATAGATTCTTGTCGTCGAACTCAAGGGAAACTCCCTAGTCAACGACTAATGAAGAAATGTCATCTGTTGGGTTCAAGGTCACCTACCAATGATTAAAGTAGGCCCATGGTGAAAGGTAGGACAACAACTTCATGTGATTATGAGATTCACTTATAAGAGGATGGCTGACATGCAAAGTCAAGAATTATGAGGAATGGCCGACATAGGTTTGGACTTCCTTTGAACGAGAGCATAAGACAGATGGATAGCCCAGGAAGCATGGAATTAACACTAATCATTGAAAAACATTTGTGACACAAGAGACATCAACAAACTCCCCATAGGGACTGGAAGAATAACCAGTCGGAGGAGTAAAATCTAAGTAACGAGTTCAGATTCCTAAGGCCATACTAAACCCAAACATTTGATGAATGGACTCAAGGATTTCTTCTCTATTCAAAGGAAACACGACTATTCTCAATAGAAAACCATATTCCCACCCTTATTTTTTTTTCATATAGTGAAAGAATGCTATGATACAAGAGAGGAAACGAGTGTCGCAAATAAGTGAACTAGTTCCATGCAATGGAACATACCTATTATCTATTCAAGGGAACACATGTGGGATATGGACACCTGGGGGGATGTTTCCTCTTAGGGTAAATGGTGTCAAGCTGCAAAGGGTACATGAAAAGAATTTCTTGGTGAATGATGAGGATTTTTGGGGAGGCTAGGCTTATAACTAGAAAGCAAGAGCCGACATTAGGCTCAATGATGCAAGAAGGATAATGGAATGCAATTACAATTTGGAATAGTGTTCTTTTTCGTATATTTAATCCCCCTGGGCCTGAAAACGCATACAACAATACCAAGGAGAACTCTTCTAGTCAATGTTGACTAGAGTATTCCTTTTTCGTAATTAGTTTCTTTTGTCTAAAAAAGGGTTAAACTTATACCAAAACAAATGTCCTTTCAAAGAAATTTAATGAGTATGAAAGAGACAATCTTACTCGACAATCTTTTCATTTTTAATGAGTCTGAAAAGAGATTAAATAAGACCTGAGGATGTCGTTATGAGAAACATATAATGGTGGGAATCCCATAGGTAGTGGTCAAAATGAGATTGAGTAAAAGTAATGAGGTTCGAACGCAAAGTCATATCAGGACTATAAGGGATTCCTGGACCTATGGAGTAACTTTTGCATGGGCACCAAATGGAAAAAAATGTCTTAAGTAGGGTACTCATGATTGGTAAGTTTCTACGACTTAATAACGAAAATTCTAGTGACAATGGTAAGGTTCTGTGTCGCTAAAAAATGGGTTCGTACCTAAGGCATATGAATAATGGTCATAGGACGATGCAAAAATGCAAAACGGGGTGAGAACCTATCATATATGCCAGTGACGATATATACCTGCCTGAGGCACAAATGGATGGAGAATGATGGAACTCCATTAAACCATCAAAAACCACTTCAAACCAGGTCTTACACTACATAATTAGTCCATCTGGTTTCAAAAATAGGAAATAAAGGGTAAAAACTATACAAAGTGGGTAAAACATTTCTACAAATAGTAAAAATAATGAGTTTTACCATGTCATTTTGAGTTTTTTACCCACATAGTGCTTTTGAGGCCATTTCACCCACGATTTTCCAGTGACGATTCTAGGAGCTACAGTCAATGAAATTGGAAACCGTCTGGATCAAGTAAGTGCTCATCCTGTACTCTTCTATTTTCATGGTTTAAATTTTAAATTTGGTGCTCATTTTTTGAGTTTTGGAGGTCGTAAGGTAGGGAAAAGGGGTGTATGTGGGATATAGTTCATCAAGCCGTGTATACAACCCCATGTACACGGGAAAATCAAATCCTTCCCACGTACATCAATCCCTATATGTGTTTGTTCAAATTGCAGGTGCGTACAACTCCATGAACACATTTTTTTATGAATAATAACTCAAAATTTGATGTTTCCTTTGCATGATGGTGATTGAATGGAGTGAGAGGGAGCACGAGGATGTTGATGCCACAGTGGAAAGAGATATGAGGGACCAACAAGTATTGCAAAGATGTGGGATCTATAAGTTTTGGGCCATAAAAGGAATGAGGCCACAAGTGAGGTTGCTCTGGACATTGATAAACTACTGGGATCCGGAGACCAAGGCCTTTAATATCGATGGGAAACCATTGAGAATTGAGGTGGATGACATCTATTTCATTATAGGGTTGTCTTGATGAGGCAAGATGGTAAATTTTAAGGCCCGAGGGGATAGAGGTGGGATGTCTATAGAGGATTAAATCTCCACCTACTGCATCACATACACACAAAAAGTAGGGATTCAACTCCCTATTATGGCGATTGAGAGCCTAAGATTCAAGATTATCGTCTTAGTGATTGCATAGATATCAAGACTTACCTCACTGCATTAGGAATCAAGGCCACTTATGTTTTATGTTGTGGAGTGTTTGAGGCACAGAGTTTATGACTAGATCATCTTGCTATTGGCCAACATGAAGAACCAACTTACCGATTGCAAACTCGGGAAGATGAGAAACTTCGGGTTTTCATCTATTTTGTGTATTTTTTTCTTTGAGAGGGTTCCAACCCTTAGTCCCATATTATAAATACCTCCACACGGTATACACGATCCATCCATGTCCCGGTGGACCGAGGTGATGAGGCGGTTGGGAGATGGTAGGGTGCCAACCCCCTATAATAATGGGTTCTTTAACTGGTGGTGACGATATATCATTTCCATCGATGAATATCCCTATGAGGGGATCAAAACATGCCATTACCACCAGGATCTGACTTTGGGGAGAATGGTAAGCATTTTAATTTTTGTATATTTAATTTTTGTATATTTAATTTTTGTGTTTTTTTATTTGATAAATGCAAACAAAAATGTCAATATTTTTGTATGGTATCATATATTAACATCTATCTATCTTACGTAGATGTAGGTCCATGATGACCCGATGGATACCCATGACATCGACGCAGGGGTTGAGGGGAGGATATGGTTGGCGGAGATGCCGAGCGAGTTCTTCAAAACGTACAGGGCAATCGGTCACGTCTGACGCATATGATTCCTATGGTCTAGGTCGAGGATCTGCCTGAGGCTATGTAGAGGCAAGTTGTGGGTGTGCCTCGTGCATGGGTGAGACTCTTTTGGTGTCTTGCTAACACTGCAGTGTGCTATCACGACACGCATCTGGGACCTCAGGCTTAGAAGACACAGTTATATGATGTACCGACCATATATGTATTTTTGAGGCTACAAGCCTAGTTTTGTACTATGATACCATATTTTTTGGACTTGATGAATGAAATATACAAAATGTTTGGTCTTCATCTTTACTTACATATCTTACAATGGGTGAATTTGTAAATGTATGAATGTATGTTTCCTTTACTTAGTTATGTGATGAATGCCAATCTAAAATGTAATTAGCATATGCATCAAATACTTGATTAGAACTTCAAGGGATATGATTATAAGTAATAAAATCAAAATATATCTCCAAAAGTTGTAATTGAAGGAAACGTCGAAGTAATGTAGGATCTCTTACTGGATACCTATCGTTCAATTGGCATACAACTATCTAAGAATCTAGGTGAACCTCTAAAGATCGAATGTCGTGTGAAATGGCGTCGTGTAATATCTCTATAACGATGCTATACTCAACCACATTGTTTGTTGATGGCTCCAAACAAACGCCTCCCAAAGACACCAGTTTTATGTTAGGAAAATATATAACCCAAGCGGTGGAAGCTGCGTTCTGAGTATGACGACTGGAACCATCTGTGAATCCTAAGAACAATGAATATCCCATTGACATATGCCAACAAAGGGGAAACTCAATAAGCAAAATGGTGACACAAAAGAACAAAAAGGAAAAAATATACACTAACATACACTAGTATACAAAGGTCACACTCAAGATTATAGGATAAAGCATAGTACCTCTTGAGGTAGAGCCCATTTCTAGGCTCTCCCAACACATTCCCTTCATATAGGCTCATTTTTCGAGGACACATCTCACGATATAAGGACCGTGTCACATAGGATTGAATTTTCTCGTCCCCAGTGGTTCTTTAGATTGGTCATACATAAGAACTAAGTCACCCTCAGCGTACTATTGGGGATAGACCGAGTTATCGTATGGTACCTTAACACGTCGTTTATTCGCCTCGATGGCTATAGTAGCATCTCGATGCTTCTCTAAGTGTACCAAGGCATTCTTTGAGGTTAGTCATGTTAGGTAGGAGCTCAATCGCCAATTTAAGAGAAGGGATCTTGCATTCAATAGGAAGGACTGAATCCACATGATGAAATAATTGGAATGGTGAGAAACCAGTGGAATCCTTTACTATGGTTTGGTACGCCCATAGAATAGGGTAAATCATCATGTGCCTGTTAGATTTACTCTCCCTAACATGTTTTTGCAAAATGGTCTTTAGAGACTTATTCATGGCCTTCGCCTAACCATTTTCCTGGGGATAATAGGGTGACGAATGATCTTGTTTAAATTTTGATGCCAACTATATCATCATTTCATTTTGAAAGTGACTACCATGATCAATGACAATCACCTTCGAAATTCCAAACCGATCTATAATTTGATTGAATACGAAATGTGTTGCAGTCTCACCATCGGACTCCACTGTAGGCATGGCCTCCACCCATTTGGTAAAATAATCCACGACCACGATAATGTGATGGTGCCCCCCGACTAAGGCTAGTTTTCAATCCATGAAATCCACCCCCCACTTAGTGAAGGGACTGACAGTGTTTATTGGGTGAAGAGGGGTAGGGTGCGAGTGCATCTTACGAGTGAACACCTAGAAAGGATGACACTTCTTGACCATTTCCACGCAATCTTTAAAAATGGATGGCCAAAAACAACCAACTCACAATATTTTTTGGGTTTTCACAATCCCAGATAAGTGACCACCACACGCCCCACTATGACAGTCATTGAGAATGACTTCATCCTCTTCGTGAGTCAAACAATGATGAAAAATATAATCTACACCCCGACGATACAAAGTGTCACTGATAATGAGGTATTTTTTGGCTTGATGGTGTATACGTCATCATTCATCTCTCGAAGGATGTTGGGGAAGCTTTAGAGTTTGAAGGTAAATTAGAATATCTCCATACCAAAGGTCCAAAAATGAGTCGTTGCAAACAATATCCTCACTCTGAAATTAATTCCGCAAAGACTAGCGATTTATTAGATTTTGTGGAGATAAAATCAGTTTTGCATAGTAAGATATAATGGTGCAATCTTTGAACCGCATGCACGAATTCTAAGGCTAGCTTCTCTACATGATAGTACTTAAGTTCAGGACCAATTAGATTCCAACTAAGGTAATAGATAGCGTGCTCATGGAGCTCGTCATATTCCTGAATGAGAACCATACCAACCATCCCTTCGGACGTGGAAACATAAAGTAGTAAATCTGTACTATAGTATGGGGGACTCAACAGAGGTGCCAACACCAGGGCTTTCTTAAGAGCATCAAAGTACTCCTGGGCTCACTCATCCCATATGAACGAAGTATCCTTTTTTAATAGATGCATAAAACCCTTAGTGATATTGGCATAGTTAGCTATAAAACGATGCAAGAAGTTATCTTTCCCCTATAAACCCTGAAGTCCTTGAATACTACACAGGGGAGGCAATCGAAGTATTGCCTCAACCTTCATGGGGTCCACCATGATCCCTTTCTCTAAAAATATAAATCCCAAAAGGTGACCTGACCTGATGCAGAAGATGCATTTATGAGGGTTCAATCGAATATGATAATGGTGGCATCTTTCAAAAACAAGATGAAGATGAGTCAGATGATCAACTCTCTTGTGAGAGTGAGCAGCAAATTCATCTAGATAAACCTTGACTACATGTTTGAGGTCATGGAAAGTGAAGGTCATATAGCCCTTTGAAAAGTTTCTTGGGTGTTTTTAAGGCCAAAAGGAATTTTTCTGATATGCAAATGTATCCCAAGGAAAAATGAATGTCGTCTTATGCTGATCCTCAGTTTTAATTTGAATTTGATTGTATACTGAAAATCCGTTTATAAAAGAAAATATTTCACTCCTTGCACACTCATCAATAATCTGATCAATAAATGGTGTGGGGAAATTATCTTTAGGACATGATTTACTCATGTCCCTGAAATCCTTACACACATGGATAGTTCCTTGCTTCTTATCTACAAGAACGGGATTGGATACCCATTCAGTCAAAGGAACTGGGTAGATGAAGCCAACGTTAAGCAACTTCTCCACCTCTACCTTAATAGCAGAGGCCTTCCTAGGATTTATAGCTCTAGTTCATTGTCATACTGGCTTAGCATTCAAATAAGTCTTAATTTCATCTTCGACAATACTAGGGTTGATCCCTGACATTTATTTATATGACCAAGCAAATACGTCTCGAAATTCCTTAAAGAGGTCAGTGTAAATATGAATTTCTTTAGGTAAACAATATGCATCGATATAAACATTCTCAACCTTTCCATGGGTTTGAGAGATGTTGATCATGATGGTAGGAGAGACATTTTCCATGTTTCCTTCATCATATATGCCATGCTTATCTAACAGGACCATGACGTGACCAACCATCTCACTCATGGTGGACCTAAACTCATCCTGTTCGATCCTTTCAAGCTCTGGGAGAAAATAATATCTATGGTGAAGGTCCTCTCAAGGCCTATCAGGACCATTCATGGCCTCTAATATTGCTTCATCCGAGGAAAAAGTACCATCGAGGCAGTCATGTGAACTAGGCAAGTGTGTTTCTCATATGGGCTCTAAGACATGATCCATCTCTTTCGTCCGTGAGGAGGGAGGATCTGGGTCTACAGTAGCTTCTTGTATAGCTTGATACACAATATCCACTATAGACAGTGGCATTTCCATCCCAACGTGTGAGTGACCTCCATACGATGTAGTCAGAGAAGGTAGGGTCCATAGGTATTTAAAATATGAAGTATGGAACGAAACGGACCTCAATGACGATGAATACTCATGATCAGCGTCGAGAAATTAAAGGTTCCCATTAAGGGAGGATATATTCCAAGTCCAATTTTCTTAGTTTCCTTTTGATAATTCTCGATAATGGGGATCGAGGGTCCCACCGATGCAAAGGAACTGGAGTGCGTAAAACATAATTGGTCGATCGTCACAATATTCCCTTCATGAGGAAAGCCTAAAACACATAACACCGACGACAAAACAACTGTCATAGCGTAATTCCAACTATGCTCCAATAAAATATTGTAGTCAAGGGATGCATCAACAACCTCGACCTCGACCTCCATAGTTTTACCACCTAACTGGACTGGAAAAGTAGGGAGGATACTGTGGGGTCTGAAAGAACGCCCATCAAATGCAATTAATATGGTCATAGAATGAGAAAGTTGGGGAGATCCAATGGATTTCCAACAAGATAGAGACATTACAGATGTCAAAGCACCTTCATTGATGATAGTACGCGTAATGGTAATGTTCATACATTCCACATGGATTTGAAAAGCCACATCATAAGGTAAGCGAGGCTTTGCATATGTGACATCAAACTTGATAATTGTCGAGCCACTCGAGTCGAGAGCCCCCAACGCAGATAACAAGGAATTCCTCTATGTTGGGAATGTTTGGAGTACCCCCAAAGCTAACATCGCACATGAAATTTGGCCCAAATCCTTGACAATTGAGTAATTCTAGGTGGCTCTGTCCTTGGGATTATGAGCAGAGCGCTTAAGAACTCCTTTTGGAATGCAAGGTGTAGGCTCAGGCTTATCGATCTGCAAAGGTGTTTTCGAAGGGGGAGGATTTGGATCCAAAACAGGTTGCAAAGAACCATAATCACGAGTCCTAGTGGCTATGCTGATCTCATATTGAACCATATTGACGCATTGATGGCCACCATCATGTGCCAGGGGATTTTGACCTCCACCCGACGCATTTCCGGTGCTGGAGGTTCTTGAGGCCATATTTTGATTATGTGGACACAGATTAGTTAACACAACAGGTTGTTGTGCTATGAGCCTCAAGGCTTCCTCAATTTTATGGCATAAGCGGGTAAGGTGATCCTATTTACAAATTTTCAATGGAAACTTCACCTTCCTCTTTTCTTTCTTTCCCTCACTAACATTATTACTAGATTTTTCATTATTGTTGTTGTCCTTGTTCTTCTTATTATTATTATTATTCCCACCCTTGTGATTATTGTTTCATCCTTTCTTCTTATTCCCTCTGGGTTTTTGGTTACCCTTTGGTTTCGTCGACTGCATGGAATGTACTTCCAATGATTGGGTGGATGAGGATGAAGTCGAAGCTTTTCTTGTTGTAGACTAGTTAAGAGACAAATCTTTCATCTAATTCATCACCTAGTTTGCATAATTGGCATTCACGAAGTGTATAATGTCATTGGCATGGGGCCCATGCTTTTGTCTAGGATCATAATTCGACCGTGGTGCATCTAGAATAATTTTGTAGAGCATCCCATATTGAGCATATATAAGATCTAATTGTTGGGCTTTAAAAATGGCCTCTTCCTCATTCGTTACTCTGGATGTAGAAACATCCTTTGAAATATAAGGAAATAGCAACTTGAGGAACCATTCCAGCAGAAACTTTGGAGGAATGTAAGCTTTAATCAACCACTTTATTCTATGCCACTCTTGAATGTGATCCGAGATGTGGGTGGATTTGTCTTGACAGGAAGCTGATAAAATCTCTATGCCAGCATCGTAACGAACCGACAATTGAAAGTGGTTGATTAAAACCAAGACCAACTCATTGAAATTTTGATAAGTGCTCCTAGGTAACTCAATGTACCATTTCATAGAAACCCCCATAAGGGTGCATTGAAACAGTCTCAGACAAACTGAATCACCATTAAGGCAGTTCGACGAGCACCATAAGTGAAAGGTAGTCACATGATCACCCAAGTCCTCCCCACTCTTACCCTGAAATTTTGGAATGTCAAAGGGAATCTTGGAAGGAAATAGGGGCCATTATGGATCATGATGCACGGGGTCGTTCATCAATCTCAACAATTATGGCAAATTCAGCGTGGCCATAAAAGGGAGCCTTGGTTGTGGTGTCTGAGCCCATGCTCCCGGGAAAGACTGGTTTTGAGAGATTTTGGGCGAAGAAGGGTTCTGTTATACACCATGGCCCTACCCAGTAGGACAATATCCACCTCCCCAACTGGTTCATGAAAAGTTGTAAGGGCATCGTCACTGATTGGAACGCTTGTAAGTTGTGAGGAGAAAGTGATGTGAAATGGATTACCCATGTGAGGATATGCATTTCCCCCTGATGAAGGAGCTCCATGTGGGGGTTTCCCATGTTATAAAATTGATTCCTCTCTAATGCAATACCAGAGGCTAGAGGAGGGTTTTCCATAAGAAATGCATTCATAGGAATCGACATTGTTGATGAAGGATAGACAGACGGGATATATGAAGTAGAAGCACCACCCATTTTTCCATTCCACCCTTGAAAATTATAGCTAGGATTGGGTCTGGAGGAAGGAGCATTCCAACCCCCTATAGTAGGAAATGATTGAGGGATATGTCCCCCACCAAATGGGAAAGGATTAAAAGGAAGCTACATGCCTCCTAACCCAAAACTAGTATGGACGTTAGATGTCGGAATGGAGGATGACATGTGCATAGTCATATTTGGCATATGAAAAGAAAAAGTATTAGAGGCTAGAGGCATTTACTAAGCACTATGACTAGGTGTCCCCATCAAAAGGGTGCAATGGTAAATGGACATCGATGATGACAAATTCATGCCACTCGAAAATATACAAGGATTCATTCCCAAGGACTAAGCTGAGCCCGTACACTGGGTAGTACTTACTGAGGGAGTCTCAGGAACCCACATGATCGATGATGAGGGAGTCACGAGGACTCCACTAATCATAGGGGAGGTTGGATTCGAATCAAGACTCATATATGAATTACTACTCATGGTTGGATGATCGTGATCCTAAGCAGCGGAGATGTGTAACACGTTTATTAACTCTACACCTTTTAGGAGGAGGCTTCGATATCAGACCAAATTGTGGTACTTGATTTAGGAGATGACGAGAGCGGTGGGGAGGCTGGTCTTCCTTCACGATGACTCATAACTCACAATGGAATACAAAATCCTAAGGCCAACTAATATACAAAGAGCACACTCCTAAACAAAACTAAAGGCCAATGCATGCAAACAGGATAGGATGGTTGAAAGGGACCTCCCAAACTAAAGAAGGTATGCCTCTCCCTGGAGGGGATTGAGACTCTTGAACAATAGAGTGGAGGTAAAATAATCAATTATAAGGACCCTCGTGGGATTCACAACGTAGTCAGTTAGATCCCTCCAAAGAGAAAATCCTCCATAAAGTTTATGTGTTGTTCGATCCCTATCTGACTCAGGGTACCTGAAGAATAACCCTTGCAAGCAACCTGTGTGGATACCTAGGTCAGGAAACTAAGGCCACCATGGTATAACCAATTCTCAGGCGAGCAGTTGCAGGTCAAGTCCACCATATGGGAAGGGTAGAAAATCCCAAAGCCTCGAAAGAATCATGTCTCACTAGTGAAACCCCCATATACAAATAGAACCCCAAAAAATATCCCTGATGCTAGGAAGGTATTAGAGGAATATCTCTCCAACAAACTTCGCGTGACCTTGTGCTTAACTCCAGTGTTAGTGGAGCCTCCCAAGGACACCAATTAAACAATGGGTTTCACCACTCCCTGGATAGACACATACGTTGAACTTTATAGCATTGGAAATGTTTACTCACAAATTCCTATTCCAAGGCCCTAGATCATAAACTTGTTTGTGTACCCTGAAAAATAAAATCGTTTCTAATCAATTTTAATTATTCAACATTAATTTTAGTATCTTATGCTTACTCAAGAGGTGTAGTCATGAAAATATTGGTGTTATGACTCGGCATATAAAAATAACACATGTAAAAACACTACTAAGTACTAGTCTTGTTTTTCAAAGAAATGGCATGCTTCTAAATGTTGTGCACATGATGCAATCTCTTTCAATTTCAATGAAATGCAATCTTTCCTAAAATTCCAAGACTAATGCAATCTAGACAAAAGTGCAAATTCTTTAAGTGAAAAAAAACAACAATTTTTTTGGTATTTTCAATATAATGAAATGAAAATTCAAAGAATGAATAAACAACCTCTCAGAAAGACCCTACTGCAAGCACAGGAATACAAGACAAGAAGGACACCAATAAGTGACTATTCAGACCAAAATTCAAGGAAAAAGATGGGAAAAATGACTAGAAATGAGTTTGCCAAAAAACTCAAGAATGACATAGCTTCCTATAACTTTGTAATCACTCAATAGACAGGAAAAGGACCCAAGAAGTCTCAACAACCCACAAAACTCACCCAACAAACACCAAACTAAGCAAAAAAGACTTAGCAACGGATGTACATGATTATTCATGGAACAAATGCATATGTATGTGCCCTAAACATAGACAACAAGGTATGTACACGACTGTCAAGGGAAAACCTGCGTATGTCAAGAAAGACACTGACTGGGTAAGGATTAGGCCAATAAACTCATATATAAAGCAATGTAGAGGCTGTCAAGCAATAGGCGACGCAAAAAATTAGGCAAACAAAGAGAAATAACAGAGAAAAATCATCAAACAACCCCAAAAGGGATAATCCCTAGTGGAGTCGCTAATTTTGTTATGAGGAATTAACTCTCTATGGCTTGGGGTAAAACCACAACAGGTGGAACGACACCCAGAAATCAACTTAGATCTCAAGTATAATAGACAAATGGAAATGCCAACAAAAGAAAGGCTAGAAGCCTACATCTTCCGGACGTCCGTAGGAAACCACTGTCGAACTCGGAATCCAATGCTTGATACCTGCAACTTGTCATCAACATCCAAGATACACAAGCATATAGAAAATATATAAAATGTTAGGATATAAACTAGCATAATCCATTAACATAAATAACAAA
>JZKD02S1622006.1:45655-58578 GCA_000966675.3 Picea glauca | reverse complement strand
TTATCTCTCATATATTCTTGGGTGGAAGGAAGGGGCAAGGATGGAGAGTTCAAATATTTCTTGATATTGGAGGATTGTATCTTCCTCTTGGAGGTTTATCCCTCCCTTTACATTTAGAAGCAGTAGCTATCTTTGGAAGTCATTACTTCCCTTGAACAATAACTATTGATTATTTCTCATATATTGTGCATGGTGTATTGTGGTGTAATTGTGTAACTCTTATACTATTGTTCATTTCTCATTAGATATAATTGAATGGTTTAAGTATAAGTTGAAAAAGATTTTAAATTGTACTTGATACTGATTCAACCCCCTCTCAGTATTAACACAGTCATCACTGCCTGAGCCTATGGATACATGCACACACTCCATTGAACCTAGGGGTTTGGAAACATACACACGCCAAATATGAACTCGACATAAACACATTGCACGCCAAATATGAACTGGATATAAACACATTGCAGATATGGACTTCCTCAGTTGAATATAGGGGCTTGGATACATGCGCATTCCAAATACGAAATTAGATATATACACATTGCAGACATTGACTATGGATAGATACATACACGAATATGCATAATGCATATAAGCTTGGATGTGTACACAATGCAGAAGCATATGTGGTTACACACTGAATATATGTATACCGGTGTATACTATATGCACAGACTATGCATACGTAACATACGGTTACATAAATTGGCTAACATGTACAATCAACGATCAGGTCTCGAATGACAATTTCAATAATTCCCCATATCTTAAATCATTTTTTTTTTTATTCCCTATTTCTTATCTCCTTTTCAGGTAGCGATAATTAATTTATGTGGTAACATGCATTGGCATGATGCTTCTCCCTCCAAAGGAAGCATCCCTGTTTCAAATAACATTGTGTAGGAAAGAATGCAAACGTTTGTTTCGACCACTCTTAAATTCTCAAATTACAAAAAATATAAAGGGTTGTACAATGTCATCGAATCCTGTTATATCTATTATATCTAGATATCAGCTAGAACACCTGTTATAATATAACTGCAACCTAGTTGTTTTGTCTGCAAGTTCAACAAGTTATTCTTTCTTTGTTATTTGTTCATAGGTTGGACAATGAAGCTGCATGACACAGGCCTGTTGACAATCAAGATAAGAATGAGTAACAGAGGGATAACTGATTCAGACAAGCATGTGTCAGACTTCATTTTGCTCTGAGTTTATTACAACTAAGGCTAATTTTTTGCATGGAGATTCATATTGAATTTTATGAACTAAGCTCTGTTGATTTAGCTCGTGGATGTCTGCATTCTACAGTTGTGGTATGCCTTGGCCAAGACATTATCAGAGAAGACGGCATGGGTTTGGCAATGGATAGAGGGCTCAACATGGTAACAATCAATGCGGCTCTGGTTGAGGGACCTGGCTTCCACCAGAATTCAGGATCAACTTATCATACCTTAAAGGCTAGTTCTCTCTAAAAAAATATTCATACTGGTCCTTCTCTTTGACGGCATTCTCAAATTCCAAATTTTTGACCCATTTTAAAACATTGGCTTTTGTGCCTGTTACTACTTGGTTGAACCCAATATACCTACAGTTTGAATAAATGCCTAATTCCTTCGATTAAATATGATTTGAATATATGGAACCTCATAAGGAAATTATTGGGTATGAGCAGGCGCAACACAGATGTATGAAGATGGCGTGTTAGCGAGCGTGGACGTGAGATTCTTAGTAGACGTCCACATTTGTGCAATGGAGGATCCATCGGCTTTTGGGAGATATATCTGTTTCAATCACATAATCAATACTTCAGAACATACAGTCAATCTTACAAGAAGCTTAAGCCCAGACAGGTAAATATATAAAGCATTAGCTATGAGTGAAATATATATATATATATAAGTTGAAATTTTCTATAATGGTGGAAATGGTGGCTGTATGTTGATGAGGGGCGTTGAATGCAAGACCATGCAATCATAAAGCCAAGTTTAATAAAATTAATATATGGCACCTGATATCCAACAACAAATGTAAATATATGTAATCAGTTGCCATGATTCTCTCCCATGTGCATAAACGCCCCTTAGATCTATGGATCTGTCTCTCTATTTATTCCCTCTGAGATTTATCTCTCTTGCCGCTAGTAAATCCAGTGTTCTCAGGGGTTCAGTAAATTTCCATGATTCACCGCGCACTTCAACCAATCCACAATTCCATCATCAGCATTGGGTGGCTTTCTGCAAGCAACATGCGTTTTACAACCAAATCTGCTATGCAGCTTCGACGAACCTTCGTTTTTCTCAATTTAATAAAAAAAAATTATTAATTTTAAAGACTAACCGAGTTGCGCTAATAAAAAACATAAAAGCAGTGTTGCGTATCTTGCTGTGTTTTTTGTTGTACATTTTTAGCAATCAAGATTATTGTTACAGAAGCGAGGTGAAATTGTGCTTATGAAGGGGACTCTGAATATGGATTCTGGATGCCAATGAATCGCCGAGAGAATCAATGGATGGGAAAAATCAATAAATCTAAGCCCTGGGAGAGGACATAAAGGGTATTGTCCGTGTTAAAGTATTTCAGTGACAATCGAACACTTGACCTTTGTTAGTTTACAGATGTTTCTCTCGTAGAATCTTAAAGTGAAGGCGAACACTCGAAAACAGGGGCAAATAACGCGTGGCATATGGGTGTAGTAGCTTCATTAAACTCGAGTTCATTTTTAATATCCTGCACTAAAGATTTTGTTCAACCTTCAAAGAAAGAAAAATTTAAAAACAAAAGAACTTACGCTCCATTTTTTGAGGCTCTCGAGTGGAGCTTTCTTGTCTAGGAACCAAGCTTCGTTTCTTGAAATGAAATGACGGGGACGCCGACGTGAAGGCAACGGATCGAGTGGGTCAGGTGGTAGAGGAACAGGCAACGGTGGCTGACCGAAAGCCACGCCGTTGCTATGCCAAATCGGGTCGAAGAGCCCTAAATCCTGTTTTTGGGACCCCAAATCTGTTCCCGCGGCCAGGGGAGCCGAATGGTGAAGGAAACCCTGTGGCTCCTTGGCTCAGTCAAGGGTCAAATCCGACGAAGTCCCAGTGCCCTATGTTGGTAGTCGAACGGTCCCCTTCACTGGCATAAACAATTAGAGGACCCTTGCATGAAACATAACGTCTGTTCCTCATCTTACCTTTACCGGCACGAATACTGTGACTTTTCTTGGCCTTTTCCACATCAGCAAAAGCCCCAACCTTCTTTAAAACCTTCATAGCAGCGGAGGTTTTCTCTATGTTTACAAGGCATCGAAGAGCTGAAGCATCTCTTACACTGTGTATCCCTGGAGTTGGAAGAAACACGGGCCAACTCAGAGGCACAGAAACAACTCGAGGAAGCCAGACTACTTCAACTCCAAGAGCTCTTGACAACCACTCGCAGAGAACGAGATGAAGCGCGAGAGCATCTGCTGGAATTCAACCAGAGACTCGCAGAATACTCCACGCTAACAAATACACGACACCCCGTCATGTCTAGCGATGGTTTCCAGTGTCCCGACACCAGGCTGGTCACCGCGGAACCGCATGAACTGAACCCATCCACCATCGCCACCGCTAACACTGCCATGCATTCAATTTCCTCTTCGTTCGTTGGACTGGCCGACCAATTCCGTTGGAATTCCGCCGGCCATCTTTTTGACTCCGCCCATCTTGATCTCCAACGATTCGCCGACCTGCACCAACCTCTGATTCCCTCTTCAAATATCCATTGTTCGAATCTCATTGAGTTACCAGATCAACTATTTTATCATCACACAGAGCAGCGACTAAAGTTAGTCGAGCGGCAAGAATCCTAGCAGCAGCATCAGATCGAATCCCATCTCCCTCATCTCGTCCAAGATATGACTTGTGGCAGCAGCAGCAGGCGGCAAGAGAGCAGGGCACCAACTGCGGAATAGCACCGGCGATGGGTTATCCATCCAAGCGG
The DNA here is from genome assembly GCA_000966675.3 of Picea glauca. Lineage (NCBI taxonomy): Eukaryota > Viridiplantae > Streptophyta > Pinopsida > Pinales > Pinaceae > Picea > Picea glauca. The sequence continues at coordinate 54,606 of JZKD02S1622006.1, read as the reverse complement.
TTCTCCTGCCACTGCCGTCTAGAACGTTCTGAACCATATCGACTTGCCACGTAAATGTAAAAGTTTGGCTGAACGTTACAAAACAGGCTTATCTGCTTGACACATGGCTTCCCTCCATACGCTCTCATCTGCTTGACACATGGCTTTCCTCCATACGCTTTCGACAGACAGCGAAGGCTTGAAGGCGAACCTCCCCTTAAAGAACGCCTTCGGCGTAATAATTATTTTTCATGTTAAATTAGGATTTTATTGATAATAAATTAATTAGATTTACATTTTAAATATAATTTTGTGTTCATTAAATTTTCAAACTTATTAAAAACTATTTCTAATTAAAACTTCAAAAAATAATGTTTTTATTCAGTTTTCACAATTTATTAAAAAAGTGGTTCTTTAGATAAGTGAGTGGCTTTAACTAAAAGTTGATAATAATGTGTTTATTATATTCATACTTTAAAGATTTAGAGAAGTGAGTCGCTTTAACTCAAAGTTGATAATAATGTGTTTATTATATTCATATATTATGAAGTCTATGTATGATGCAGGTGCCTAGCATTTATTTCCATTCTGTCGTGCATCCAGAGCAAAGTGGATAGTTTCCTTCTCCATAATATCAACAATGTTTTAAAAAACCTGGAAATTGTCATCACCCGCCCTGCAAATTTTTATTTCCTTGATTGTCTTTCACTTACACCGATTTATCTGATTTTTCTTTGGATTCCTTCATATTTTTAACAGATATTATGGAGGATATATTAGCAATGATCTAGGCAGACAAGGTCTGCTACATTATTGAGGCAAAGGAGGTCTACATTTAGTGTGATGGTGGATTGCAGATTGGGTTATCATATAATGAGATTAACGTCTTTGTTTTATAAAGTTTAAGCAAAAGTGTTGGGTTGGAATTTGGAAGTTAAATATGCTTGTTACCTGTAATAAATTTGTGTGAAAATTCAAAAATCAATGCATGCACACATACACATGTTATTTTTGTATTACAACTGTGAATGCATGCATACACATGTTGTGTTTGTATTAAAATTGTAAAATTGAAAGCATCCATGATTCTATAATGTATCTTTCAAATCCCTTTACACTCGCTCCCCTGGATAACCTAGCAATTGGCACCCATGCAGGGATTCAAAGAGGACAGAGAGTAGCATCCCAAGAAGCTGACAATACCCTGACAACACCATAACCAAGGCTATAGCTTCCTTTGCATTTAATTGTTTTGCAGTGGTGACAAAAACATAGAGCAACAACTAGTTAGGAATTTTTAATCAATGTCAGCTACATCTATTAAGTAAAGTCAAGTTTAGATTTAATCACATATTTTCTCATTTAGCAAAGAAAAAGTGAAACATGTGCTTCACACAATTAATAAGAAAGTGTGATGGCCAACATCGATTTTATCTTTTATGTTTTTTTTCAACCACTGGGAAGGTAAAGTATTTCCATATCGATTGTTGTGTTTGACATGACAAAATCAAAAGTATTTCTTCATCAACGAGGAAAAATGGAAAACCATGTTTCGCATCATCGATGATAAACACAAAGTGTTTGGTATTATGAGTGTGTTTGAAATGATAACACAGTCGAGTCGAGTCCACTAACATCTGTACATCTTTATGTGGAAATCAAAGTGAAATATCGAACGACAAAAGGTTGAAATACTTCAACACCATCAAAGAAAAGGTGTTCAAGAACCCCACAAGAATCAACCTTGTCATCTAATGAGTACCAAACGTTCCGAAGAGTTAAGAATTCGCAGTTTCCGAGGTTCAATGGAAGTTTTGCTACCTCATAAAAAAATAAAGGTTCAAGAACCCCACACGAGGCAACCTTGTGATCTAATGGGATTTATTAATTATTGGCTTAAAAATAATCGACAACATACATAGTGCATATATATACCGCCAAAAAATAATTAAAACGAAGTTTACAGGTGCGTGCACTAAGAAAAAGGTAGTTTAATATTGAAATTATAAAAGTAAGTATATATATATCATACCATTAAGAATTCATCATAGTTATAAGGTTTTAGGGATATCGTTTTCCAAAAAAAATAAAAAATTATATTAATCTTTCAAGTGAAATCTTATATCTATTTAGTATTATTTAGTATTAAAGAGGATATAAATATGGCATTTGAATTTTAGAAATGAGAAGTAATGTATAATGTTGGAAAAAGGTTTTTTTTTTAGGATTATTTAGGAAGAATATATCAACATTGGTATTTGTTTCAACAATAAGGGCAATATTAAAGAAATAAACTAAGCATTGAGAGTGTTTGGGAATATAATTAATGTTTATGTGACAATCAACAAAATATCTTATCCAATTCATGAAACCCATCACAAGGAGTGGTTCATTCAAGGTCTTTTTCCCTTGACCAGAGTATCACTAATGCAACAGAAGTGGACAACCTAGTAGGCGGCTTTGGCCTAGGCTATTACGATTGAGTCAATGAATGGGTACCTAGGAGTGATCACACTAGGTGTTGTTGATATTCCCTTGACTAGCACAATGCTTGATCTTGCATAGTTCCAATCACATTTGTTAGCCTTGATAGAATAAATAGAGGAGATGAACCATGCCAATGTAGGAAGGGAACAATTCTAGAGTATCATATGCAAGAAAGAGGGCCATGCAAAAAATAATTAGCCCTCATTCAGAGTGAGGGTCATGGCTCCTAGCTTGACCTCATCACCTATGATGGGTGAATATTTTGAAATATGTAAAAACTATGATCACTCCCCTCAACTTTACCCAATGCTATATAAGTACACCTATTCCCCAAATACCATTCTCTATGACTTTTGTAGCAAAAAAACTCACTCCATGGAGAATTATCGTGCCCTATAGGCACTCACATAGTGGTTTAAGAGGAGTTTATTATGGGTGGAGGAGAGAAATTGTGGACCTATTGAAGGAGGGGGGCGAGGAGTACATGGTGGAAACTACATAGGTGGATATGGAGGAGGTAGGAATGTAGGTTGGATAGGCCTAATAATATGCTACAATTAGGATGAAACATGACATATCTCCTAGGATTGTCCATAGCCAAGGAGGGTGCAATGTGGCCATTGCAAGGCCACGGGTCATGTGACATAAGACTAGCTTGATCTAATAGCCAGATGGGAGGTGACAGTGAGACAACACAAACTTGGTGAATTTTGAACGCTAAAACACCACAAGGGTAGGAAATTCCAAGATTAATGGGGTAACTAGGGGAGGACCTTACATAGGGGTTGATGACTACCATTGAGAAGCTCCCCACATAAGGAAAGTTTCTCCCACAAACCCATGTTTTGATGCAATGAAGCATAAGGATTGTTATAAAGAATTCGTAGAATAACTACAAGAAGTAATCACTACAATAGGGAATGACACACACAATAATTAAGCAACCTAGGATTCCCCTAAAAGGGACTGCAATGAGGAGCCATGGGAGAGATCACTCCACCATGGGTAATCCATGAGTTATTTCATTCTCTCAATAAAATCATAGATGATGAAGGTTTCATAAGGATATTGTAGTTTTCCTTTAGCAAGCTTATTAAGGGATGGGAGGAAGAACCCATTTATGCTTCCTTACCTGAGAGGAAAATTTGATAGGCTAATTAAAAGAAGAATCTCATGAAAAGATGAGAATTCAATATGGATGCCCAAATCCATGGGTATGAGGTGCAGCATGTCATGTTGGACTTGGGATCTAACATGAACATCCTTCCAAATAAATCATTAGAGATGATGGGGAGTACATGTCTATAATACTCACCCATTTAGTTGCAGTTAGCAAATCAATATAAAATATACCTTATTGGCCATCTAGAAGATTTTAAGGTTAATCACACAACTATGAAAACAATTGTAGATTTCAAGGTCATTGAGATCATTGGTGAAAATGATACTTACCTTACCCTATTAGGCTTGGAATGGGAAGATGGAAATGAGGCCATAAGTAACTTGAAAAGGGGGGAAATGTATTTTGAAGCTAGTGAAATAAGAGCTATACAACCCATCAAATCCTATCAAATGGGAATGATACATAGAACTGGTGGATGACATCATGAATGGTGTGGAAATGGACCATTTTCATAACTTGACAATAGGAATGTGGGATGACTATATCAATCCCATAGTTGATAGAGAAATCAGTTGGATAAACATTTTCTCCTATGACTCAAATAGCTAGGAATCATTCCAATATTGTAGGAGTGCAACCACTAGATTTGATCTCACTACGGTGCCATGGTAAGGTCAATTTGTTGGATAGGTACAGAGTTGTGAGATCCTCCCATCTTTGATGGGATAGGGAATGTTGAAGAATTCTTGGAAGACCTAAGTTTATTGATACCAAAGGAGTAGTTGACATCAACTATAGATGTGGCATTATGGTCCATGCCCTCTAGATGTTGTGATACTTAGAAAGATAGCCTTGAAAATTAAGAAGAGATATCATTAGGGATGTGAAATCATTTTACCCTATCATGTGGGTGTTAGGTGTTTGATATTCCATGGATTGAAAAAGACCCTATTACCTTTCCTAAGGTCTATGAGGGTAAGATGGATAGTCCTACATATTGACATGTGCATTAGGAAATGGACTAGAGAAGCGTTTTTGGAGGAATATTGGGTCCATAAGTTTGTTTACACCTTGGGACCCATCCCCAAATCTTGGTACTTGCACGAGGAGATCTATCAACAAATTTGGAAGTAGGAAATCTCATAGAAGGGTTCTTCTCAATGTTCTTCTATCTAAGTAAGACACTTACATCACTTGTACTCTAAAATCCATTAAGTTCTTCCTATTTGATATTATGTTAGGAATACCACCAAGATCTATATGTAGAGCACATCAACACAAGTAATAACAACAAAGAACTATTTTGCAACTAGGTAGATCACCATTGGGATTTTAAATACTATGCTAAGGTAATTGAAGAACCAGAAGAGGAGGATGACCTAAAAAATTTGTGGCACCTGTCATTTTGAGAATCAAAAAGAGAAACATCATTGAAAGGGATACTAGAAGACCCCATAGGGAAGATATACATGGAGCCTTCAAATATAAAGTAGTTGAACATTGGAACTCAAGACCAACCTCATTTAGGTTCCATCAAATATTATTGGGAAGATGATACAATATTCAAGGTTGCAACTTTGTTGAAGGAGTGTGCAAATGTGTTCCCAAAAAGATTCATTGAAATGAAAGATATCAAAGGTGGGATTAGTGAGATGTGAATAGAACCAAAGCCATACATCAATCCCATAAAAAAATTCCCTATAGTTGAACTCAAGGATTAAGGAAAGGGTAAAGGAAGAGATCAATGAGATGCTTGTTTTTTGGTTGATATTCCCCATAGAGGAGTCAAGTTGGATTAGTTTAATAGTAATCTAGGACAATAATATGAGAGGATGCATTAGATTTTGTGTGGAATTTAGATCCCTGTACGTATATTGTGTTCATGATCCTTTCCCCACCCCCTTTCTATGTATTTATATATCAAGTAGTGGGGAATGAAACCTATTTGTTCATTGATGGATTCTTAGGATAACATCAACTGCGAATAGTTGAACGGGACAAGAAGAAGATATACTTTTCAATGGAGTGGGGTTATTATGATTACAATATCATGATGTTTATCCTAAAGAACACCCCAATAGTGTTCTTCATACTTGTAATAACATCCTTTAGAGAGTACATCCACAAGTTCCTAGAAGTTTACTTGGATGATTGGACTATCTATAGTCTACTAAAGGATCACACCATGATGTTTTCATTCATGTTTGAGAGATGTTGGTAGTTGTATATAACCCTGAACCTGAATAAACGCTTGTTCTACACATTGTTCGACATGTTTCTAGGCCATGTTGTTTGCAAATATGGAGTGGTTTTATATATGGCCAAAATAGTGTCCATTATCAATCTCGAGGCTCCAAAAAATGTTCACATATTGTGGTTGAACTAGGACACACCGAATACTATTGAAGATTTATCAAGGGATGGACCACTTTCACAGCTCCTATGGGGTGCCTAATGAAGAAGGTAGAAGAATTTGTCTATATTGTTGAATGTCAATCCTCCCTAGACATTCTAAAAAGAAAATATACGCATGGATCCCGTTCTTTCCAATTTGGACCATCGAATTTCATGTGCGTGGTGACACCTCGAGAATTTATTTGGGAGCAATACTAGCATAAATCAGAGAAGGAAAATTTGACCGTCCAATCTACTTTTCCACCATGAATCTATCCAAGGCCAACCAAAACTACACCACCATAAAGAGAGAAGGGTTGGTAATGGTGTACTCACTGTATAAATTTAGGTACTATCTCCTTGGGGGGGGGTACTTTAAATTCTTCATGGACCATTCTGCACTTAATTTCGTGGTGAAAAAGATGATTTTAGAAGGATACATCTATAGATGCATACTATTTTTCCAATATTTCAACGTTAAGGTTGTAGTGAAACTAAGAAGGATTAATGTTGGGCTAAATTACTTATCTAGAGTGGAAATTGGAAAGTATGGAGGGTCACTAGATGACCAGTTACTAGACTTTGATTTATTTAGAGTGGAAATGGTACCAGATTATTTGTAAGACATAAACATATTATTTACTATGGGATTTGCACCCTAGGGATACTCATCTCGACAAAAGAAACAATTGGTAAACAGGGCTATGGATTATCATCTTATTATAACATAACTATACAAGTTGGGCATACACAATATAATCAAATGGTGTGTTATGGACCATGAATGTGTCAGAATTCTATGGGAAAGTCATAACAGGGTGATGGGAGGCCACTATAGAGGCAAGGCCATAGCCTAGAAAGTGTTGCATGCAGGACTATGGTGTCCTACAATATTCAAGGATGAAAAAAAATATGTTAAGTCTTGTGAGATATACCAATAAATGAGATGACCTTCCAGGAGGGATGAGTTTCCATTGCACCTAATATTTTCTCTACAACACTTTGAGAAATGGATGGTAGACTTTATCAAGAACATTAAACCTCCTACTAGGCACTTTGGGGCCTAGTACATCACCAACACAATGTATTACCTTACTTGATGGGAAAATCCAACACCAAGCTAAGACTATAACAAACATATAGTCATAAGATTCATGTTTGAGAACATTACACCTAGGATCAGATGTCTTAGAAGTTTGATGATTAATCAAGGTAAACATTTCATGAGCTCAACTATTAGAATCTTAACTAAAGAATTCATGGTGGAACATCATATCAATGGATCGTATTATCCGCAAGCCAACTAGATGGTTGAAACATTAATAAAAATATTCGAGAGGGGATTGATAAAGGTTTTTTCGATTAACTATGATGACTAGGATGAGAAGATATTAGTGGTATTGTGGAAATACAAAACCACAACCAAGAAGATGATGAGACATACTCCATTTTGTTTGTTCCATGTAAAAGAAGTGGTAGTACCCGAAGAATTCATAATACCAATCATGTTCATCACTAAAGCTACAATAATAAAAGAGGACGAATGAATCCAAATCCATCTTGTGGAACTAAGGGAATTAGAGGAGGAACACTTCTTAGCAAAATACCACTAGATGATTGAGAAGTCATGGCATGGTATCCATATTAAAAATAAGAATTTTGAGAGAAGAAGCCTAGTATTGTTTTTTGATAATAGATACCTCAAGCATCTTGGTAAGTTGCAAATGCATTGATTAGGACCTTTCATAGTTGTGGCTACCCATGAGTTGGGAGTGGTATAGTTTGCACAACTCGATGGAATGCTTGAGTTTGGGAGGGGTGGATGAATGTCACTTTCTTGAAACCCTTCACCTCTCCACCAATTTAAGTTGCATTACTCCTAAAGAAGAAGAACTATATATTATTATTACTTATGTTTTTCCTTGCTGTCTCTAAGTTGAGTCCATAAGGATCAACCCTATAGATGAGTCAACCATCCACTTACATCAGTGGAATAAATATTATCCAAGTGGTTAAGAAATTTTATATCGTATCAAAAGATAATATACTCAATCATGTGGTTGAGGTAGTAGTTAGTCCAGTCCTATTGGGATGAAAATAGTTGGATTGAATTTATGAGGTTATTTTAGTTCTTTTTAGAATTCAAGCACCACCTTTGTGGTTGGTGGGGGTGAATTCTCTTTCTAATATATCAAGTAAGTAATAAAATCATAATAATATAGAGTCCTTGAGACACATCATCCCACTACAACAATATTTTGTTAAAAGAAAAGGAGAGGAGTCAAGACAATTGGTATGTTTAAAGTACTATTAGTTTAGTGAAATTACCAAATTAATAGTCATAAATGTGGAAATGATGGGAGTTGGGTTTGTTGGATTATTGAGAGGGGGGGTGAATCAGTAATAGAGCAATTCAATCATTTTTAACCACAATATGCAATTGTTATATCAATGTAGCATTATCATCCAATAGTTGCAGAGTAAATAAACAATGAACAAATGAGCAATCATACACATACATAGTACACCAGTGTTTTTACGTGGAAACCCAAAGAGGGAGAAAACCACATAATTATTTTTCTTATAATTCTTTAAGAATTACATTCATTAGAAGCACCAACTTCCTTTGTTTTCCAGCTGCAACTAGAAGGAGGCTCCCACCCCCTAGTTTCTCAGGCTACAACATGAGGGAAGCTCCAACACCCCAATTCTCCGGCTACAACCAGAAGGAGGCTACAACCCCCTAGGTTCTCCGGCTACAACCAGAAGGTGGGTACAACCACCTGTCCTTGCCCCGTCCAACCACCCTGACGTAGAAGTAGAATGATGGAACCACTTTCACACTATTACTGTGAGATATACTGCTATAAACCTGTACCAATCAACATGCACCAAAAACCCTGTACCAATAACCTGAACCATGCATCAACCTGTACCTCAACCTGTAATCAACCTGTACCATAAAAAA
>JZKD02S1622006.1:23791-38352 GCA_000966675.3 Picea glauca | reverse complement strand
TTTTTTTCCCAAAAGAAATTGCTCGATTTTATATAGGTATAAAAACATTTACAGAGCGCTGAAAACAGCCGGAGCCAGAGAGAATTGTAACTATACAGTCCTGAACAGGAGACAGCAATGAAAAAAGAGCGCCAGGCCAGCTGATAAGAACTTGAATTGGTAGACGACCCCTTCTATCAGCGAATAAGCGAGTTCACTGGAGCTGTAAATGTGCACATATCTTTCATCTAACACTGAGCTTGTGCCAGTCAAATGCACGACCAGAGAATACATGCGTGGTCACCCAGTCCCCAGACGCAGGTGACCAACCTACAGCACACCGGCTCGAGCTGTATATGAGCATAAAGCTGCCATCAATCACTGAGAAGAGCAACAGAAGTCACATGCCGAGGAACCAGTCAAATCACACCGAGGATCAAGCTGGATGAGTGTAGGAAGTAGCCAACAAAACACCGAGCATGTACAAGTCAATGCTCGGCCCGAGAAGAGCTGTATATGTCTCAGCTCGAGCATCCATCTACTTGACCTCAATGCTAAATTCTACTTGACCTCAAGCATTTGCATTCTAAATTTAGAATGAGGGCAAGGTGATTTGTAAAATCCTAACACCTTAGGCATGAAGTGTCCCATTTCCCCATAAAGTAGGGGGAGTTTGTTGGAATTTATTTCTCCATTAACTTCTACATTTATAACAATTTTTCTAGGTGTCTCACCTTGAAATCCTCTCCCGAATGTAGATTGCATTGGAGAACTATATCGTCGGATCAATATGCACAATTAATATGTCAACAATTTGAGACATCAAGTCACTATTCAATATCCATAAATATATTCCTTCCAGGAATTCTCCCAAGTAGGGTTGCACATGGCCTTGTCACTTGTAGGATAATTTTTCTGAAGAACGGAGCAACTACAATTAAAATTTCATATTCAAAAGATACAAATATTACACCAATAAAATATCTTATACATAATTCATTACAAAGATTACATATTTCATGATGGTGAAGTTTTGTATGCTAGGAAATATTTTCATTTGTTGTATTCAAATTGAAATAGTGGGACCTTCCATGAAGCCAACAACTGAAGCATGTGATAGAAAATCAACCAGGGAACCAAGCCTTTGAATTTGTAGCACTGCTTGAAAATCACCAGCAAAATATGTTGATGTGATGATAACATAGTGGTAATCAAGAGACTTAATATCTTATATCTCATCCCTAACCAAGGTACCCAACAAGATGGAAACAACATCTACTGGCCCAATGACAATATCTTTGGAGCTCCCCAACATCTATCGATATTTTTTTTTCTACTCAAGCAAATTCTTAGAAGCCTTGAAGTTAGGGAGACTTATATGCAACTAAGATAGAATGTCAAGCATAGTATCCTAATCCATAACTTTTGAAATCCGAAATTCATGTGCTACAAGGCTCTTGAGTTTAGGTAAACTACAAGAATTCACAACAACTGCTAGCATTCTTTTGTCAGAAACATCAACAACAAAGTCGTTGCCATCATTGCATGTATTTCCGTGATGACCCAAATTCCTATCCAATGTTGCACCTGTTTTTGTAGTCAAGCTAGTTGTTGTTGTGAGCCTAGTGGTCATTCCTCCAACAACTTCAAGAGGATTTTGGGGTGCATGAATAATCTCAATGGGGTTGCAACCTTCTTTTTGTTGATTTTGTTATACTTTTGTTTTTTTACCATCTTTAAAACTCTGCTAAGGAACATTGCCTATCAAAAATACAGATGCACATATCCAAGAGATTCTAAATTGTAGAAAGTAGGTTGGAAATAGAAGTCATAAGATTTTCAAGATTCTTGATTCCCATGTCATTCTTTCTGGCTTCTAAAACTAGCGTTTCCAACCCTCTTTATTAGTTACGAGTTCACCTTCCATCTCTTCCAACCACACATTTTCTATTGTTTGATTATGACTTGAAAACATGCAGAAGAAGGATTCAATATGATTGTTATAAAGATATACCCAAAAGCATTCTCCAAGAGATTTGGGTTGCTCTCAAACAAAGTAAACACCTTTTGATCTATTCTTCCAAATTCCTTTTCATATGCATTAATTCTCCATGTCTTGAATGAAGTAGCCTAGGAATACTAACACCACGCTCCAACTCTTTCAAGCTACGCTTCAACATACTTTCATTTGTAGATCTGCCACCCAGCCTAACAATATTCTTTTCTACATCATAAATTAATTTCAGTAACTGATCTAATTCATGGTTGGTATAACATATCACTAAAATATGACCATAGTCAACATTAGAAAGGAGGATCCTAGTAATGGATAACCCGACTTAGGTTTTCCAAGTTCTAGGAGGACCCTGAATAATGGCTAGTCAGTCTCTTTGTCAGTCCCTACTTCACGACTTCTATCTAACTTTCCTCCAAGGAGGAATTCCATTGTGGTCATTGTTGCAAGAAAAAAGGGAAATCTATTAATTACCTATAGGATGTTGGTAATTTTTTTTTTTGAACATTTCAAATTTCTTAATTTCCTAAAAGCTTAAGCGAAACTCTATTTTTAAAAGAGTGAAAACATTTTCGTGGCATTGTTCGAAAAACTTATTATAAAGTCACGTTGATAAGAAATCAAACACCTTGTCGTACATCCAAATTGTATTACAAGGTGCCTGATAGTGGTTTTGCAAGCTCTTCAAATGGTCTCGTAATACACTTGTATCTGGTATGTGTCATTAGAATGGTTTTCGGTTATGGGAGCACAAACCTCACTAGATATGTTCTCAGCTTATTTAAGAGGAACTTGCATTTAGGAATTATGTTGGTTAAAAACCACTTAATGTGCACGAGTTCATTCATTAACCCTTCAAATAAAATTTATTGAATTCATCTTTTCATGACTTTGATATTAATCATTTATACAGCATGTGTTTCCTCCTAAAAGGTCACAAGTTCAAATCCAAAAGGGGGTAGGGTATGTATACCTTAGTAGACTTTACCAATCAAATATAAATAAATTTTTAAAAACTTAGATTTTATAAAAAACAATTCAAGTCTTTGAATCAAAGGTTGATAATTATTTACTTTAATTTCATGTGTTATTGTTTATACACAACCAAGATTGCTATGAAATTTAAGCTTCAAATGTAGGAATCAAAGGTAGATAATTATTTACTTTAATTTCATGATTTCATGTGTTGCTGTTTATACACAACCAAGATTGCTATGAAATTTAAGCTTCAATTGTAGGGTATCGAAAATGTTAGGTCTTACAAAGAAACAATTCAAGTTTGTAGATTACACATGGGCATTTATCAAAATTTTAGGCCATGCCCTACTTTTACTGGTCAACTCTCAAATGTTTCTTAGAGATAGATTGTTATCTTGTATATATTTGTTTATTTCAATACCTAACATGTTGTTTTTAGGCATTTGTATCCACTTTAAACCTCGGAGGAGCGAATCGTATCGTATCGATATGTTCTATATCGAGGTTCTTTGCTTAGTCTAGTAAAGACTCCCAGCAAAACTTTGTGAAATATGAATGAAAACTTATTCCCTAAAATTTCTTGAAGCCATTCAAAGACTTCCCTGGGATTGATTAAGCCCTAAGGCTTTGAAAGGAAGGAAGGAAGAATATATAAACAAGAGTTGATGTGTGATACATGGTGATAACAATTTTTATAAGAATTAGATGCCAATCAAATTCAACAAAAGTGTACTACTTGAAATGGAAACAAGTGTGTGAAAAAATTGTCATACTTGAAAATATAGATGGGTCTAATTCATATCTGACAGAGTAAAAAAAAATTTATACACAAACCTTTTTAATTCAAACTCAAAATCTCACACTAAGAAAATTATCAACCTATTGTAAACATGAAATCTCAACATGTTTACATAGGGACTAAATATCAATATAAATTGAAGATTTTTCAACAATTATAAAATATACGATTAAAAAGTTGTTAATATTATTTTTCTTAACACTATCAGAAAAAATGACTATCAATTATGAAACACAACAACCATGTACATGACTATAAATTATGAAACACAACAACCATGTAGATGACTATAAATTATGAAACACAACAACCATGTACACATTAAGGAGTGGTAAATATAAAATAAAAGAAAAAATACCACTTTTAAACCAAATTATAAATAAAATAAATAAATTGTTTTGTAAACACAAATGATAACAACAAAAAGTAGGAATACAAATAAAGATTACTTTTGAAACATTGCCTCGAAAAACGATAACAAAGAAAATCTGATGATGTTACCAAAACGATCAATAAGTGCATTAGGGCTCAAGAAAGGTTATTGTCGGGTTGCATCAAGGTCTATGTTATGGGAAAAATGGTAGCTCCATGCACATTGTTGTGCCCATGGATTGCATATGTGCCATAAATAATAGGAATCCCAAGGCACGTACTCATAGTTGCATCCTAAAATCTATCTATCTCTCATAACGTCCACATAGTGGCCATTGCTGGAGGTTTAGGGTTGCTTCCATTTGGATTCATAACACTGCATATATTTCAAATTTTCAAAACAAAATGTTAGGCTTGATGGTATAAATCCTATCAAAGTGAGAGAAATGGGTTTTGTAATTTTCTATCTATAATTGATGTCTATGATCCCCAACACCCATACGAGAAATCAAGAATTGCAGACTAAAATTCTCATGATCAAGAAATCAAGAATTGCAGACTAAGATGATCATTCGCACAGGATTAAAATTCTCTATTTATTTTCAAGTCGCCAATGTGATGAACCAAAAACCTTCTCCTACTTTACTTGTCGATTGAAACTACTATCAACTCGTACTCAAACTCGAATACCTCTATATTTTTTAGATTTTTTGTTTGAAGACTCTAACTGCGTAAGTACTCTCTAGCCCGAAGAGAAAATGCGGCAAGTATTAAGTCGTTGCATTAAATTGTACTGGATAGAGGATAGGTGGTAATCAATGTCATGACATGTTATAAATTAGAACACATAAATTTCAGTCCTACCAACGTACCAGGCTGTAGGGCAAGTTACTGTGATGTGCAAGTGGCCTGTTTGTTGTTTTTTTTTAATATGACAATATTTTTAACATTGTGACATTAAGGTTTTTAACCAATAGAAAATAAGACTTTCAAAAAAAGATGTTTTTAAAAATTAAAATTAATAAAAGAGTTTTTTTATATTTTTCAAAACATTATGCAATAAAAAAATAATTTAAAAGCTAAACGAATTTGAATCCTGACCAATTACAATATAATCTGCCTATTTACAAGTATAATAATATAGATTGAGACGGTATAATAATATAGATTGAGACGGAAAGTATTTCGTAAATAGTGGAAAATATAAATAAGATTACGAATCAATGGTTAAATTTGCGGGTATTTACTCGTTTTTTCCATTTTTAATTGTCAAATATGGGCAATTTTTAAAATTACATGTCACACTTAATATAATATAATATAATATAATAGTAATATATTATATAATAACACTATATATTATAATATATAATATTATATAATAACAATATATATTATAATATATAATATAATATAATATAATAATAATTTTTTAAATTTGAATGTTGATTTTTGTGTAAAGCATACATAACACAAGTTATAAATTCTATAGAAAGGGTCATGCATAGTACAGAGCTTACAAATTTTATAGCACATGGAGGTTGCAACTTGTAAGTTGCATGTTGATCCAAGTGGATATTGGTGGCCACCCACCTATTCCAACTGGCTTCTCGTGTCCATTTTTTATTCAACATGTCTTTCTGTATTGCTTTATAATTGCGAGTTCTACACTTTTGGGGTCTGAAGCCTCCCAGATTCTCCAAGTGGATATGGGTGGCCTCTTGCCTAATCCAACTGGTTTATTTTGTAAGTTTTCATGTCATCACATCTTGTTGTACTTCCAGGGTTGTTTTGTGGCCCTAAATGTTGTTTTCTTGACCCACCACAATCAAATTGTAGACAAAGTCAGAGTCTGACGGCGAAATGTTTAGTTCTCTGAAACATCTTTCCAATGGGCTATCACGCACCTAAAACGAAGGTCGTATGCAAAAGTTACGACCCTAGGAAGTTGAGGTACCAAATTACACCAACTTACCCATAGGGCCCACATGAATTTTGGCATTTCACCTTCTAGGGTTAGGTTTTTGGATGTCTAGGGTTTTGGAATTCATGAGTAATATGAAAAGGGCCTATGGAGCTTCATTGTAATCCATTCTGCTCAAACAGATGCACGTAGCAGCCACATCTCTTCTCAGAGATAACTACCACCATTCGAGCAAGTTTCAGTTCTGCAGTTTTACAGTTTCAACCTATTTCATTATTTAATAGAAGATATTGTTCACTGGATATTTGTGTTATTCTTTATATCTCTGTGTTTATTATATCCAGTCTGTTAATCAGTTCGTTCCACTCCTAAATCGGGATCAGTGGTATCAGAGCGGTCTGCTCTTCATTTATTTTTCTTTGTGCATGTCCCCGACAAGGGCTGGGTACAAAAAGTTGGGACTTGAACCAATCGAGCCATTACCAGATCGGTCGTGCCGAGCCCGACAACAACCCATGGGAGACGAAAATAAAGATGATGGACTAGGAGATCCTATTAAAATGTTTCTCAAGGAATCCCTCGCGTGACAAAGGAACGAAATGATGGACAACTTCGTGCAGATCCTTCGACGGTTGCCCACGGGAGAAGCATCTTCACCAGACATCCATGCAACCCCCTTCAAGGTATAGGTAAATTTTGATATTCCATTATTTGAAGGACTGATAAATGTGGATGCTATAGATAAATGGTTGAATCTGCTCGAAGGATATTTTTCGGTCCACAATTTTTCTGATCGAGAAAATATCACTTTTGCACTCCTTAAGGTTGTTCCCCATGTTAAAGACTCGTGGGATACTTACTCTGAGCAAAGGGGTGTGGAGGAATCTCCAATTTTTGTGCTAGCCCCTACATGGGATTCCTTCTGGGACGCCATTAAAGAATAGTACTACCCTATTGGAAGCTATGAGGACCAATACACCAGATGGACAACCCTACGTCAAGAAAGGGACCAGACAATACCAAACTTCACCAATATTTTCCATACCCTACCTACCAAATTGGGTATCAAAAATTATGAGTGTCATCTGGTGCTCAAATACCGCGGTTGTTTGCATAGATACATTCAAACAGAAATGGATTTCCTGGACATCACCTCATTGGGCACAACTTATAGATACGCTATCAAGATTGAGCATAAATTTAAGCAGAAACGATGAGAGTTTGGATCTGCAAACCCCTCATAGCCGAAGTAGGGAAAAGGCAACCCCAACCCACACAACAGGGGACCGAGTCGATATGTCCGCCCTCAGGACAATTTGTCCAAGCCACAACACAAGAAGGGAAACGAGAAGATGAAGAAGGACACATGAAAATGGTGTGAATACCATAAAATTCCTTGGCACAACACCGACGAATGCTGCTCCAAGCAGTCCCTCGTGGCCAAGCTGAAGGCTTATGAGTTGGAGGTCGATTCTGATTCCGAGTCAAATCCTGAAGGAGGGAAGTAGATTATCGATATTGAACCCAGTGCCACAGTCGCTACCACCAAAGTTCGGCCAAGCGAACCAGAAGAACCAAAGGAAGGGGAACACCTCTTTCACTCGTAGATGTGGGTCAAGGGGGCTCCAATTCATTTCATTTTCGACAACGGTAGTCACAAGAACCTGATTTCAACAGAGGTCGTCAAGCGGCTAAGCCTACCAATGAAATCGCACCCACAACCCTACACCATCGGCTATCTTCGTCAAGGAAGAGATCTATGTGTCAGCCAACAGTGTTGTCTGCCCTACGGAATCAAGTCTTTCAAAGATGAGGTACTGTGTGATATTTCTCCCCTTGAAGTTTGTGATGTTCTTTTAAGACAACCATATTTGTGGAAGTGTTGTGTTATGTATGAGTCTAGACCCCGCAGTGTTATTATCACTTTGGGTAGACAATTGTACAGGATCCTAGAGGTGGTACCACCTATTGCTATTTATTTAATCTCTGCTAAGCAATGAAGTAAGGTCATTTCACAGATTGAGAAGTTCGTCTTCTTTTTGATCCGTGCTCACAATAAGCAGAAGGTCATCGCCACATCTGTGGCCTCTACACAATGCCTCTCGTTGCAGCAGAAGCAAGTGGAAGAGATCATGGAAGAATACAGAGACATCTTCACCTCGCCTACAGGGGTATCGACACACTGCCAATTCAAGCATCCAATTGATTTGACCCCCGACGCACCTCTACCTAATGGACCAGTCTATCGATGCTCACTGATGGAGAACGACGAAATCATGCGTCATATCCAAGAAATTCTTCAAAAGGGGCACATCAAACCCAACTCCTCCCCTTGCAGAAGCTCGATTGTACTGGTGCAGAAGAAGGACGACACTTGGTGACTCTACATTGATTACAGAGCCTTAAACAAAATCTCAGTCAGGAAACACTATCCCATTCCCATGATTGATGACCTTCTTGACCAACTCAAGGGGGAAAATTTCTTCAGCAATATTGACCTGAAGTCTGGCTACCACTGGGTTCCCATCAAACCAACTGATGTCTGGAAGACAACCTTCAAGTCTAAAGAAGGTCTCTATGAATGGCTAGTCATGCCCTTTGGCTTAACAAATTCACCAGCCACTTTCACGCGGTTGATGAACGATGTATTGAAACCCTTCACCAACTCCTTTTTGGTAGTATATTTGGATGACATCCTCATCTTCAGAAGAATGTGGGAGGAGCACATGCAACATATTCAATAGGTTTTGAACACTCTGCGACAACACAAGCTTTATGCCAACTTGGAAAATGATCTTTTGGCATGAACATGGTCCAATACCTAGGCTACATTGTTGATGAGCATGGGGTACATGTTGATCCAGCTAAGATCCAAGTCATCTGTGACTGGCTAGCCCCAACCACATTGACCGAGCTTAAGATATTCTTGGGATTCACCAATTTTCACTGACGGTTTGTGTTTGGATTCTCCCATATTGCATGGGCCCTCAGCCAGGTGACCAAGGGGGGTGATAGGGCCAAGTTTGTGTGGGGGAAAGAGCAACAACGAGCATTCAAAGAACTAAAACGTCGTTTGTGCTCAGCTCCAGTACTCTCCTTGCCCAATTTGCAACAACCATTTGAGATTGAGACTGATGCATCTGACTATGTTGTGGGCGCAGTTGTCACTCAGCACGGGCATCCGATGGCATACCATAGTGAGACACTCTCTGATACTGTCCGCAAATACCCCACCTATGACAAGGAAATGTATTCAATAGTACAAGCCTGTTGTTAATGGAAACATTACATTCTTGGGACAGAGACGATCATACACACTGATCACATGCCTTTGCAGTTCATACAGACACATGGGAAATTGTAGAACGACAACCATCAAAATTGGTCCACCTACCTGCAACAGTTCCATCTCAACATCAATTATAAGACAGGTATCTCCAATCGTGTCACTAACTACCTCATTCGTCTTCATGTGGCTGCACTTACCACTATGCTCCATTCCTATGGACATGAAACATCGGAGTTGCCCCAACTTTACCAGCAAGATCCGGACTTTGCCACCACATATCATCTCTTGGGTACAGGCGCCACTATCACTAATTTTCACATTCAGGACAGAATCTTATGCCACCCGAGCCATCTCTGTGTTCCTACAAGCGAGCGTGCAAAGCTGATTTGGGAAGCCCACTATAGTCGAGTGGCAAGACATTTTGGCGTAGAGAAAACTGTGGCCATTCTTCAAAAACATTTTATTGGCCAAAACTTCGACATGACGTTAGCAAGTATGTCATATCTTGCACTTCATGCACCATTTCCAAGCCGACCATCAATAAGCAAGGATTATACACCCCTCTTCCTATTCCTGAGAAGTAGTGGGAATCCATCAACATGGATTACATGTCTGGTTTGTCATCCACCAAGCATGGAAATGACTGCGTATTTGTGGCCGTTGATCAGTTTTCGAAGATGGCGATCCTCACAGCCTGTAAGAATAATTTTACAGCGGAAGATACTGCCAAGCTCTTCTTCGAACGATTTTGGGTTCACTTTGGGATACCACTGACCATCATCTCCGACCGAGACAATAAGTTCCTCAACACCTTTTGGTCGAGTCTCTGGTCTCTATTGGACACCAAGCTCACAAAATCCACTTCTTTCCACCCCTAAACCAAGGTCGTCAATTAGATGATTGTGCATATCCTGCGCATGTACAATTCTAAGCATCCCCATACATGGGACAAGAGTCTCCCATATGTCCAACATAGTTACAACAGGTCTCTCCATAGTTCCACTGGCCATAGCCCATTTCAGGTGGGTTTGGAATTCCAACCCTTGGGACCCATTGATGTTGCACTTCCTCTTGCCATCACACAGACAAAATCTTCCCCTAATCAGTCTGCGATCGACAAAGCCACCAGATTCATTGAGTAGCTTCAACACATCCGCCAATAGGTCCACGAGATTTTGCAGAAATCTAATGCTAAGTAAAAGCAGCGCCATGATAAACACAGGGTACCACACCAGTTTCATGTTAGCGACAAAGTCTAGTCATATTTGCAGAAGGAGCGTCTCATAGGGCCCCATCGAAAGCTTCACCCACTTCGTTATGGGCCTTACACTATCACCAAGGTTGTGGGTATAAACGATTTTGAGCTCAACACTCCACCCTTCCTTTTCCTGCATCCAGTATTCAATGTGGACCTCCTTCGACCATATTTTCCACCATTATTGGACACCTCTGAGATTGTCGAACAACTGAAACCAACAAAGCTCAACCCTGACTGCATGGAACAATCATCCATTGATCAGATAGTGGACACACAGGTCAAGGGCACTTGCCAGCAACAAATCCAACTTTATTGGGTTGTCAAGGCAGGGAAACTCCTACACCAAGGCAAGTGGCTCACCCGAGGCCAAATCCAGCAGAAGTTTCCTCACCTTATGGGGGGACTTAACACAATGGAGACCATTGCTTCCTAAGGGGGGAGGATTGATCCAGGTGGATATTGGTGGCCACCCACCTATTCCAACTGGCTCCTCGAGTCTGTTTTTGATTCAACACATCTTTATGTACTACTTTATAATTGTGATTTCTACACTTCTGGGGCTGTCTGAAGCCTCCCACATTCTCCAGGTGGATACAGGTGGCCTCTCGCCTGATCTAATTGGCTTATTTTGTATGTTTTCATGTCATCACATCTTGTTGTACTTTTAGGGTTGTTTTGTGGCCCTGAAAGTTTTTTTCTTGACTCACCATAGTCATACTATAGACGAAGTCAAAGTCTGAGGGCAGAATGTGTATTTCTCTGAAAGACCTTTCCAATGAGCTATCACACACCTAAAATGGAGGTCGTATGCAAAAGTTACCACCCTTGGAAGTTGAGGTACCAAATTACACCAACTTGCACATAGGGCCCACATGCTTTTGGCGTTTCACCTTCTAGGGTTAGGTTTTTGGATGTCTAGATTTTTGGAATTCATGAGTAATATGAAAAGGGCCTTTGGAGCCTCATTGTAGTCCATTATTCTCAGACGGATGCGCGTAGCGGCCACATTTCTTCTTAGAGATAGCTACCACCATTCGAGCAAGTTTCAGTTATGTTGTTTTATAGTTTCAACCTATTTCATTATTTAATAGAAGATATTGTTCACTGGATATTTGTGTTATTCTTCCTATCTCTACATTTATTATATTCAGTTTGTTAATTAGTTCGTTCCTCTCCTAAATCCGAATCAATGAGCACGGACTTCCCGGTGGATATTGGTGGCCACCCACCTGCATAAGCTACAAATATTATAGCACAGGTTGTGCAGGTGCGCACATCCTATGTCATGCTCACCACTTACAAGTCATGGGAAGATTGAGAGGGAAGAAAAGATCAAGGATTCAGAAACACTGCCCAAAAAGAGAGGTAAGGCTCATTAGTATTAAATTGCAATTGTAGCGATGGAAACTATCTTCATTTGGCTGAAGCTAAAAAACACCTTCTCACACACTTATTTTCTTATTATATTTGGTTTTTGAGAATCCACATTTAAATACCTTCCCACCTGTATTTTTAATGTCTTCATGAATCTTCATAATAAGAATAAGCATGGGTGTGTCCGGCCTCTCACAAGCTCTATTCATTTTAGACAACATTAGTAGTTGTTATTTAAAAAACCAAATCCAAAACAATTCAAGTAACATTTATTATTTCATTATATTAATAAAGATAATTATTTCAAATTTTTCAATCCATAACTTTTATTATTATTTTTACAACAACCATTCTTAACTACTTTTTTCCTTTTCCCATAGGTTGTAGCTATCTTGGCATCATTACATGCATACTACTTAGTGTTGGAATTGATGAATAGAAATAAGTTGAAACCTCTTATTTGGTGATTTTCAAAATTGAAATTGTGCAAGTTGCTATATCATTTATGTTTTTAATTGTGCTGTGTTCTATGTGAAACAGTTTGATAGTGTTATGTTAAATGCAATTTCATAATAATTTTATGTTGTGTATGGAATTTTTTTGTATTTACAATAAAAACCCATCATAAAAAATTTCTTGACGGATAAGAGTGCCCGTCAAATTCATACCCTGGATATAATGAATAAGAACACAATATTCCAAAGTTCATGATTATTATGATAATCATGTGTCTAATTATGATAAAAGTTGCAAGCTAGAATAGAATAATAAGTGGATAAAAGTTACAAGCTAGAATAATAAGTGAAAGTATGAGAGGATGGTTCAAGTGATTACTTTAATCTAGCCAAGCACATTGTTAGTGTTTTTTTTCTTTGAGTTTCATTGGCTTCTTACAATTTGGATATACACATTTGGAGTTACAACATGATATTGGTTTTTACTCATTTATGTAGAATTTTGTTTTAATAACTATAAAAAAAAAAAGGATTATATATAAATTTAGCAGGATTTTTTTTTTGAGTAACAACCTCGTACCATACACACTTAGCAATGACATGAGTACACCTATTTTCAATTTTAGTTTCAACCTCTCCCATGAGCTATAGTTTTTGTTCATATAGTCAAACCACATTGACTTCATATTATTTGCCTCAAAATTTTGTAATGATATCCAAAGTTTCCTTGAAATTTTATTTAAATTTGATTTATTATAAAAATAAATTCATTTTTATATTTATTAAATTTTGCAAACCAAAATCATGATTCTTTAGCTTTGTGATTTGACTTTATTGTTTATTTTTCCAAATTGTGAAAATTAACAAATGATTTTAATAAAACAAATTTCTCTTTATTTTTCCTAATTTTCAAAATTAACAAATGATTTTAATAAAGCAAATTTATTTTTGGCTATTTTGGTTGAGGCAGTCAGACTTTGACACCAGTCAAGCTACAATGGTCAGGCTCTGAACAATAATGAATAATGATGTAGTTGAGGTTATGACCGCACTGCATTTTCCCAGAACCAACTCTTCACCGCCTCACTGCTTGGCCACCTCCTCCTACCAATCTACTTGTGCATCTACAATGTAACCAACAATAGTGTAATCTTTAGCTCCCTACACAACTATGTCGAATGTAACCCCAAAGGACGACTGTTGTGTGGCTTGCTAAATACGATTGTTATGTGGCTTGTAGCTTGCTAAACAGTTCTAGTAAGACCAAAATCACTCAAGCAAGAAAGCTATGAATTAAGGAAAGGAATTAACAAAAATCAAACCAATATTACTAACGTAAGAAGCAACAACTGCTAAACAAAGATGCCCAAAGAGAAGCCTCCTGCTAAGGAGGATCCGTGTTTGATTCCTATTGGGATCCAGAATCGTTGGCAGCATGCTCTAGGTGGGCTTTATGTACTATTTAAACCAATATTATATACTTCCTCGCATACTTGATATACTAAATTTTAAAAATTTATCTATTAAAAAGAGAGATGTTATACATTTCTTCAATTTCATGAAAACAAATAAACTTAATTTGAAATCAAAAAGTACAAGTCTCCCATCAGCAACCTCTTTTAATTACTTTCATTTTCTATGGCAGGACTCTGCATTGAGCCCAATATATTGGCATAAATTTATGTTCTTGTAGTCATGTCTTCCAATGCCTTAAACTCTTGGGGAGCATAAAAATTCCCTTTGAAAATGACCCCAGTAAAATCATTATCTCCGAGCTTTTGTTTCTTTTGAAAGTTCCTATAAGGCTTTAGGGTTGTAAGGATTTCTTCAAAATGGAAAAACATCAAGGCATTCATTCCTTTCATGCTTTCATGTAGGGATTGACAACCTCCCATAGGGTGCCCTCAATGGCCTTCCCCACAAGCTTATTCTTGGCCATATCCAACTTGGAGATAAAATATGCGAGGCAAAACAAACATGGTGAGGCTACGCTCACTTCTTAATTATTAAACGAAGATGGATTACATCCTTATATAGGAAAAGACTCTCCCGAGTCGGCTACATGAAAACCATAAGACAACTAGACAACTGACTATGAACTGAGAACTAACTCTTCTAA
>JZKD02S1622006.1:0-19999 GCA_000966675.3 Picea glauca | reverse complement strand
GAGTGTCTGCATCTTGAATTTCCAGTTAATGAAGTTTGAGCCATCTAGCTTGTTGGCTTCGTTGAGGTATGTCTCTGCCAGCGGATTCGCCATCGCTGCAATTTAGTCTCTGCACGAAAATCACCAAGGATATGCAACGTTTTGTCGCTCTGCCTTCGGATACCACCGATCCGAATCAATCTATCTCTGTTATCAGCTTATATCATGCATGCATGCAACTTAAAAAATCTCCACTTTTTTAAAAAAACTTATAACTCCCTCCTTAAAAAAAAAAACTTTAATAAACTTCAAACCTTTTAAAAATCCACTTTAATAAACTTCACCTCACAATTCCTTAGCCACTTTAAGTATTAAAAAAAAGAATTCCTTAAAAGAAACCTTTGTTTTAATACACATGCATGTATTTACTTTAATAATAAAAAAGAAAGTAAATCATGACACTCCCTTTTTTTTTTTAATACTCCAAAAAGCAATCTTTAACACCACTCAATAAACTTCAAATACAACTCACGCTCAAACTTTAACATACATGCAAGCTCCACGCTTTTCAAAAACTCTTCCTCCAAACTAATCCACTCTAACATATAAAGCGTATCCACTTAAAAAAAAAACGTGAGTGAGCTTCCACGCATGCAAACTCAAACTTGAGCACGCACCAGGCATGCAAACTTGAGCACGCACAAAAATAGGTTCACACCGAATCCCAGCAGCCACACCAAAGTCCACGGATCTTCTTTCTCACGGATCTTCCTTCACGTTTTGCTTTAAGACTATCTCCGTCCTCGCACCTCACGTTCACTCCGTTTGCGAGCAGTTTTCACCCCACGTTCACTCCGCCTGCGGGAATTTTTCAAAACTCTGTTTGCGAGCAGTTCGCACCCCACGTTCACTCCGCCTGCGGGAATTTTTCAAAACTCTGTTTGCGAGCAGTTCGCACCCCACGTTCACTCTGCCTGCGGGAATTTTTCAAAACTTTAAAGGCCGAGTAGTATTCCCCCGCACCCTAGCAGAGGAGAGACCTGCGAACCTCTCGAATCTCCGCACCTCACTCCCGTGGCTCTGATACCAAGATAAAATATGCGAGGCAAAACAAACACGGTGAGGCTACGCTCACTTCTTGATTATTAAACGAAGACGGATTACATCCTTATATAGGAAATGACTCTCCTGAGTGGGCTACATGCAAACCATAAGACAACTAGACAACTGACTATGAACTGAGAACTAACTCTTCTAATTAGCGCTTACAACTGACGCTTATTACTGGAGTGAACAACTAGATAACATCTCCATTACTTCCAAGTCTTGGTGGTCTCCGAAAGGGATTTTGTAAGTTCTTGACACTATTTCATGGTCAGGGTTGTGTATTTGATACTTGCTCCTAGGTAGCAATTCTTCAGCAGTTTCTTCACTTTTTCAACAGTTTCTTCCTTCGATATAGAATGCACCGCGCATGTGATTCAAACTCGCAACCAGGGAGCGAATGTTTTGGTGTGTAAATCTTGGTCTTCCTTAAGTATTTCTTGGGAATCTTTGAGACTTTTCCTCCACGAAGGCGACACCATTTTCATGAACTTTGTTGTTAATCTAGTTAATCTTGTTTTGGTAGCCAATTAGTCGAGGGTTTAGGTAGTGGATATATGTGGCCATCGAATGGATTTGTACACCTACCGTGAGCACTTCCATGAGACTGTTATGGGTAAAGACCCTAAATCCATACCCTATGTATCCTTCCTTTCTGACCAACATTTATTAAGTAATCTCTTCACCTTCGAAACCTTGACCTTGGGAAGCTCCTTAGAACAGATTTGGTTGCAAAATTCACTGAGATTTACCTATCTGTGTTGGGCATAGATCGGTTTCCAACTCAAAATTCTCATTAGGGGAGTAGCGTGATTTTTGGATAATTAAACTCAGTCACAATAATGTGGTAATTCCCTTAATTAAGCCGAACGATGTATACCTATTGACAATGGGCAGATTTAATAGGGGTTTAGTGCTTAATAAGTTTTTTATGGATAGAATTAAATATGGCCGGAATATTTTTAGTAGTCACACAAAATAAATGGCTGTGATTTCAATCATTAACTTTCTAGCTATTATAAAGACATCCATTTATGTGTTTACTTTTTTACATTTACCTAATCATATTTAAAAATTACTTTGATAGCTAACTGATTGCCACTTAAGTGATTAACATAAATTAAAATATTAACACCAGATAAATGAAGTGCAACCTTTTATTTCTTAATCAACAATAAAATTTAATATATTCTTTTAAAAATTCGTTTCATCTTATAAACCTTTCGACGTTAACCAACAACTATTTAACTACTGTGCTAGTTCTTTATGTACAACCCTCGGAGTGGATCCTCTGGGGGCATCATTCTTCGTCTTCTATCCATTGTATCTATCCCAACTATGTTGACCTTAGAACCATCCATATGCACTAGTCCATCATGGGTGTGTACTCCATGTCCATCTTCTTGGATACTACCTTTGGCATAATACAGAGTGCGGCGCCTGAGTCTATAAAAGCTAAAGGAGTGGACCTCTAGAACTTGTATTGGCTTGGAAACTATGTTTTTTTTGTTTTCCTTAGACCTAATTGTGTACCTGTGAAGAGCTCAATTACCATGTCTTCGTTGTTTCTACTTTAATCATTGATGTGCTCCCTCCTTCACTTACAGGGGGAGAGGTTTATGGACATGTGTACCTCTATATGGACAAGTTGAGAAATGTTTAGAAGATGGTGGGATCCATTGACATCGAAAACTTGTAGCGAGGTGGGTTTAGAAGACGCTGTAGTAGCATTGAAGAATTATAATAACATGAATAATATTTATTTTTTATTTTAATTTTTTAAATGATTTTTTTTTTACTAAAAATTGAAGCAAGATAGTAAATTTCCAACTTGAACTTTAGATCATATTCATAATTGGTACAATAATATTGTTAATTAGTAACGTGTTACTCTCAAATCCTTTTGTGGTTTTTACTTGTGGAAATATATTTTTCACTCAGGGTTGAATCTACAATGGTTCAGATTTGTTGTGATAGATCAGTTCCCGGTTTGATAAGATATATGTAAGTTACAAAAGACAAGATCATAAAATCAATCACTACTATTGTCTCCATTCAACACTGACGGACAATGTGAAAATGTAAAGTGTGGCAATATCTTTTATGCGCCTTTATGTTTCATAAAATGTATTTGAGGTTGGAGATGATCACATTTGTTTGTCATAGCAATTTGCAATTTCCAAGATTTTCAAATAATCAATTTGGTTGTGAATTTTACTTTACAGGAAAAGCAAGGTGATCTAAAAATATGTTGTTGTATAAAGACTAATTAGAATGTATTTTTATCCTTTGCCAATTTTTTTTGGGAATGTGGTTAAACAAAATTTTATAGTTTCTATGAGTTCTTAGATATTTTTAAAATTTTTGATTTGTTTACGAAACCTTTTTGATACTAGATGGAAGCATGAGATTGTGGTTAAACAAAATTATATAGTCTCTGTCAATTCTATGAAACCATAGGTATTTCTGAAGTTTTTTTGTTTACTAAAACTTTTTGATAGATGGAAGCATAAGAAAAATCATTATTCAGATGATATTGTTCTGAAATATTTTATTCGTTTATAAATTTTTTTTATAACTGGAACTTGCAGTGTTCGAATTTAACGGAAAAATTCCCATCACAGGCCATTTTCCCCTTATTTTATAGCCAAATTTCTCATGTGACCGTCTCCCGAAACGGGTATGCAAATTGATTAAAAGTATTTTTGATGGTTTATTAATTTTATAAAACGTTATTAATACATTGCACTTTTGTCATGCATTGGAGGGAAGTGCGGTTGTATTAGAGGTTAGAGCATGGCTTTATATCATTTTGGAACCCATTTTTTTTCTCAATAGCACCATTTACTCTCAACTAGACAATGGAAATTGAATTTTACAGTGTGTATTTGATAATTTTCTATTATCAAAGGTTGAAGCCCAGGAAAGCAAGTTGTTTTGGATTTACCACGAATGACTCGACCTCTGGATAGCTCGTGACATGGATGACCTTCCCTTCGCCAATAATTTTCTATTATCAAAGGTTGAAGCCCAGGAAAGCAAGTTGTTTTGGATTTACCACGAATGACTCGACCTCTGGATAACTCGTGACATGGATGACCTTCCCTTCGCCAATAGTATGCATTTATTCCCTTCACTTACAGGATACACCAGATGGATAACTTTCACTCATGTCATGATAATGCTACGGGTGATGTTGTGTGATGAATTTGCTACGTGTGTGATGAATTTGCTAGGTAAGGGCCAAGCCATTGTGCAAATTTTCCATTGCTTCTAAGTTTAGATACAATTTTTGTTTTGCGTCTATGGAGTCTTAAATTCAAATTTGTCATTAAAGTAAAAATCTGTATACTTTTTCTTTGCATCCATTTTTATTTATTTGGTTGCATTTTTTTTTGCTGAACAGAACACCTCAATTATTAAGTATAAGATTTAGGCTATCCAAATAAATCAAATGTACATGCCACTATGTCTAAGTTTAGATACAAGCTTTTCAAGATTTAGGTTATTCAAATAAATCAAATGTACATGCCACTATGTCTAAGTTTAGATATAAGCCTTTCTTTGAGTTTATGGAGTCTTGAGTTCAAATCTATCATGAAAGCAAAAATCTATATAGTTTTGTTTTACATCCATTTTTATTTATTTGTTTGTAAATTTTCCATTGAAAGCATTCCAATTATTAAAGATTTAGCTTATCCATATATATTGAATGTAGAATCCTTTGAAGATAAAATAGAAAAAAAAGATATTATAGATGGACAAGTATATACATTAACATTAAAACTAAAATAAAGGAAACACTTTTGTTATGATGTAAAAATAGAAGAAATTTGAGGATTGCACTTTCTTCACAAAATGAAAATTGAAAATCAATAATGCACATAGAAACACTACAAAGTCCTATTCTTGATGGGACATTGGATCTTTACATACTTTCTATCATATTTTACATAAAGAGCTTCTTAGTTCTCATTTTTTCAAGTTTTCATTCGTACTGAAATTGAATTTAAAAGTATAAAACTAAATGATAAACCTAGGCTTTGATAAACACACTAATGGAACCATGTCCACCATGTCCAACCAATACGCTCTATCATCATCATTAATTATGACAAATTGGAATTTAAAGCTTAAAAAATACGATGTAACCTTAATTAATATAAATCTAGAATGGTTTGCCCTGATATTATTGTAAGATAAGAGCAAGCCTCCTCATTAACAAACCCCCTTCTTAGGTTTTAATTTCATTTTGTCCTATGTATATATATCCAACTTGGGTTACCTCCCCCCTAAACTATGTATTGTTTGTATTAAGGTCATAGTTATCCTCTAGGAGCCTAGGGGTCAATCCATTAATAGGAGTTTATGTCATATTTGTCAATGTAATAATGTGCCCTTGGGACACTTGTTTAGGTTTGGAGCAATTAGGCTTAATGTGTTGTGAAGAAATGGGTTTTATTTTTTCCTAGGGAGTTAATTGTATCAGGACACTTGTTTAGGTTCGGAGTAATTAGGCTTAATGTATAGTTAAGAAATGGATTTTATTTTTTCCTAAGGAGTTAATTGTATGAATATCAAATTTTCCCTAAAATAGCTTACCAATAATTATTTACAACAAGCAATTTCAAAGTATGGTTTAGATTTTAGAGTAGTAATACTTATTTTTCTATGTTTTTTAATTTATCCAAATTTAAAATGGATTTATGTTATATATGTGTGTCAAATTTATGCTTAACACACCATTTTGGTTTTCCCTTGTGAAGAGTATGTGAACTTCAATAATGAAGGAAATTATTTTAATCAAAACTTTATTATCTAAGAGTTAATTTCTTATTGAAACTTCATTGTTGAAGTGTACAATTTTAGACATAACTTTTTTTGAGAAGAAATATAGAGACCAAAACATAAAAAAAAAATTGTTTTAAATAAAATCTAAATTCCAACTCTCTATAGAAACATGAGAAAATAAAAACATTTTAATTAATTTTTAATTTATTGGTTAATAAATTAATAATCTTTATTTCACTTGGTTTATAATTTTAATTATTGTAAAAGAATTATTGTTAAAAAATATTGAAAAAAAATTTAAAAAATATATTTTTATATCTATGAATAACATAGTATATAATATAGATGTGTATAGCTTAAGAATATCCTAATTTATATGTTAATACATCAAAAGTTAAAATAAATCTATATTGATCATTACATCCATTTATCTGTCCATTTAAGAAGGTTTTTCTACAGGTTGTTATGCAAAAGAAACCATTGTTGTTGCGCAAGGAACAAGACTTAGAATGGTGGATGAAGAGGACACAACACCCCTCACCACTGAGACCAAGATTAAGATGTGGGTTGCAATGCATAGAGTAAACGAAACTGAAATGATAAGTGGTCTGTCAGAAGAGCTAAGAAGAGACCTAAATGTTGGAATAATGTCAAAAATAGAACAGCTAGAATATTGTCAAAACTGAAATGATAAGTGGTTTGTCAGAAGAGACCTAAATGTTGGAATAATGTCGAAATTAGAACAGGTAAAATATTGTCAAGATAGAATGGTGTTATTACATAGTTCCAAATTTGTTATACTAGAGTTTAGTTTTATTGCATAGTTCCAAGTTTGTTGTACTAGAGTTTAATTTTATCTTGTTGTGAGTATTTTGAGATCCACAATTCTAGGAGATTGTTCAAAGTTTGCTGTTGACCAAGTGAGCTATATATATATATATAATCAAGTAATCAATCCTTGATGATGAATTCAAGTTTCGTGAACATCGTCTCACTTGCAATTGAGAGAGATCCGATGTGTTAAATTACTCTGATTTTAACTTGGTATCAGATCCTTGAAGACAGTCATTGTTAAACATGTGAGTAGAGACTGTCAAACCTGTGAGTAGAGTTTGTTGTCTGTACAAAGTCGTTGCATGGAAGATTGAGCCACAGATTGATTGTGTCGCCATTAAATTATCACCAATGAGTGGTAGAGGAGGAGCCTCTCACAAACTTCAGGTCATTTGGAAAGAACGAGATGCAGTGATGCGCGGATGCTCGATTCAAGGATAGAGAATGGTTATCCGACTGGTGTGAAAAATTGTGTAAGAGCGACCAATGTAAGAGAAAGTTTGAAAGTGTGTACCGCGTTGGCATTACCATCGTCAAAGCAGGATTGGGGTGTCGCAAGTCACTTATCATATTTTTGAGCGTCTAAACCCATAGCTTCTAGTGGTCGATTTGCCTAACTGGAGGAGTACGATCCCTGCTGAATATTGCAGTAATATTCAGTAATCTGCGTGGAGAGACAAATATAGTCACCATCGGTATCCCATACGACCTGCAATTTGTCCTAGCATTCGCCATGTTCTTCTCAAGCTGTCATACATTGGTACGACGCAACAATCGCCCACTGTGCGGGCATGGAGAAGAGAAGTAGATTCACTGCCACCGGAGTGCTTATTACTGTTATAATTCATGGTTGCTTGTTGCATTGTACCAATAGAGAAGTAGATTCATTGCCACCAGAGTGCTTATTACTGTTATAATTCATGGGTGCTTGTTAACCATTTGCAAAGCCAGTGAATTTTGCTTGGAAGAGATAATCGCCATTGATTGAAATAATTGAAGAAGATTGTCCTCACATAAAAAGGTAATTTTGTTAAATTTATTCTTCAGCTAGAGAAGTTATTTGTTGGAGAAAATGTCCAATCCTCTCGCAAATTCATATTTAAATGAATTTACTAAACTTGAAGGAGAAAATTATGTTAATTGCAAATTTAAGTTGATGATTGTGATTGAAGCATATAATTTGTGGACAATTGTGAAAGGGATGAGCCCAAACCCATTGTTGTTGCATCCGTTTCAGATTGGGATAAATTAGAAATGAAAGTGAAGGTGTTGTTGCACATGTCCGTAAAGGATAGTACAATTTTTTACATCTGAGATTGTAAGACTTACAAAGAGATGTGGGATGTTCTCAAAGGTTTGTATGAAACCTCTAATGCAAACCGAATCTTATTCTTAAAAACTAAGTTGTTGTCTATTAAAATGGAAGCAAATAAAAGTATAAGCACCTTCATTTCTGGCATCAAAGATCTAAGTGATAAGTTGGGTGACATTGGTGAACAAGTATCTAGTTCTGATTTGGTAACCATCACATTGAAAGGTTTAGTGTAAGATTATAAATTCTTTATTTCAACACTTGCATCTAGGCCATCACCCCCTACTTTTGGTAGTTATCAGGAATTCTTCTTCAAGAGGAAGAAATAATGAAAAAGTATGATTTGGACTCAAGTGGCTCATATTTGGCATTAATTGCAAAAGGTAAATGATCATATAGAGGTAAATCGTGGGACAAAAACAGAGGAAATATTCAAGCAAAGAAAAATTGTATGGCACATTCTGATTCTTTTGTCAATAGATATGTTTAATGTGAATATTGAGGCAAGTCCGAACATCTTGCTAAATATTGTTATAGAATAAAGAATCATGAGTCCAATCAAAGATATAAAGGAATAATGGAAATTTTGTGCATAAAGAAACTTCATTCAATGATGGATTTAAAAATCTTAAGTTGTTTATTTCTTAAGCTGCATTGTCTCCTGAAACTAATGATGATAATGCTTGGTTTATTGATTTTAGTGCCTCAACCCATATGTCTTGTAATAAAGAATGGTATGATGAATATTATGGGAACATTGATGACACACACATTTATTTAGGAGATAATAGATCACATCAAGTTCGAGGATATGGAGTAATAATTGTGAACTAACCTAATGGAGAAATGAGCCAAATATTCATAATGTGATGTATGTTACTGGCATCAAAAAGAATTTAATATATGTTTCTACTATTACTCATAATAATTTAAAAGTGGAATTTGGTAAGTCAAAGTGTGTTGTAAAGAATATCCAAGATCACTACAAGGTTGTTTTCACAGGTACCAGAATTGGAGGATTATATAAGTTGGATGTGACCTTGAACATATATCAAGCGTTGACATCTACATCAATGTCAACTGAACAGTTATGGCATCACAAGTATGGGCACCTCAATTACAATGATTTGATGTTACTTCAAAGAAAAACAATGGTTGAAGGTATTCATGTTATGAATAATGAACATTTTGAATGTGAAGCATTTCCACTTGGAAAGAAACATAGAGAGGAATTTCCCATATGTAAAGAGAAAAGACAAATTGAAATACTTGAATTTAATTCATACTGATGTATGTGGACCTATGCAAACTAGATCACTTGGTGGTGCTTGTTACTTTCTTATTTTTGTTGATGATAGATCTAGATATACTTGGGTCTATTTCATAAGAAAGAAGAGTGATGTATTTGAATACTTTAAGGATTTCAGAACTATGGTTGAAAAAAAAAACATGAAAATGCATTCAAATTATTAGGTCGGATCAAGGTGGTGAATATACATCAGGAGCCTTTAAAATCTATTGTAAATAATATGGGATCCAACAACAATTTACACTGCCTCACACACCTCAGCAAAATGAAATTGTTGAGTGGAAGAACAAAACACTGGTGGAATGTGATCGCAATATGCTTCAAGGTAAAAACATTTCTAAGGGTTTTTGGGCTAAAGCTATTAATACTGTTGTTTAATTAAAAACTCTAAGTCCAACTAAGATATTAGATCTTCAAACTCTTTTTGAAGTTTTTTATGGTTATAAACATGATGTTAGTCATTTAAGACTGTTCAGATGAAAGGAATTTGCACATATTCCTAAAGATGAGAGAAGAAAACTTATATTTATTGGCTATTGTTCTGATCAAAAAGCATATAAGTTGTTTGATCCCAGTTAACATAAATTATTTACAAGTATAGATGTGATGTTTCATGAGAATGAAGATAAAGGTGATACTGGTGTATGGCACAATTATAATGACATTGATGATCATGTCAAAATAGATGCAATGGTTAAACAAGAACATGAACAAGTACAGGTTCAAGAACAAAATGAAAGCAGTATGGACACTTCAAGAAATAGTGATACATCAAGTGGAGAAGAGTCACCACAAAGCAAGAGAAGAGATGGAAGCAGTGAAGTACCAAGGAGGTCAACAAGACAAACTCGGCCACATTTAAGGTATAAAGATTATGCATTGATATCCCATGTAATGAATGTTGTAGAACCTGGAAACTATGAACAAGCTAAAGAACATGAAGAATGGAGAAATGCAATGAATGAAGAACATGAATCTCTTATGGAGAATAAAAAATGGGAATTAGTAGAACTCCTTGAAAACAAAGTCCCTATTGGAAAAAAATGGTTGTACAAATCTAAATTTAAAGCAGGTGGTAGCATTGATAAATATAAGGCAATATTAGTTGCAAAAGGATATTCACAAAAGGAGGGAATTTATTATGATGATACTTTTGCACCAATAGCTAAATTGAATACAATTAGAGTACCGATTGCCTTAGCTACAAAACATAAATGAAAAATACATCAGTTAGATGTCAAATATTCTTTTCTGAATGGTGAATTAAAAGAAGAAGTTTATTTGATTCAGCGTAAAGGTTTTGAAAAGAAGGGATGGGAGCATATTGTTTCCAGGTTAAGGAAAGAATTATATGGTTTGAAGTGAACACTGAGATTGTGGTATGTAAAGATTGACTCATTCTTTTATCATAAAGGTTTTTTGAAAAGAAAAAGTGATCTTAACCTGTATGTTAAGAAAGATGAAAAAGGAAATGTTGCTTTGATATCTTTATATGTGGATGATCTCATTATCACATACAGTGCATGCAAGTTAATTGAAGATATTAAAAGTCATTTGTCTCAAGAATTTGAGATAAAAGATCTTGGAGAATTGCATTATTGTTTAGGACTTGAAGTTTGGAGGGAGCTTGGTAAGACATTAATCACTCAAAGTAAATATACAAAAGAAATTCTTAGAAAGTTCCATATGAGTGAATGTAAAGCAATGTCAACTCCATTAGAACACAATGAAAAGTTATACAATGATGATGGAACTAAAGAGGTAGATGGCACATTGTATCGTTAGTTGGTGGGAAGTTTAAACTATCTTACCACTACCATACCAGACATAGCATATTCAGTTACCATACTCAGTTAGTTCATGGCTAAGCCTTGTGAAAGTCACTGGAAATTTGCAAAGAAAGCTCTTTGGTAACTGAAAGGAACAATTAATTTTGGTATTATATATACTGATGAATCTGATTGAGTTGATAGGTTTTTTTGATTCAGATTGGGCAAGAAATGTTGATGACAGAAGGTCTACCTCATGCTATGCATTCTATAAAGAATCGAGGTTCATGTCATGGAGTAGTAAGAAACAACCAACTGTTTCTTTGTCGTCAACATAATCTGAGAAGAAAGCATTGACCAATGCTACCTGTGAAGTGGTTTGGTTGCGAAGAATTCTTGCAAATGTTGAAGCAAAAAGGACCAACAAACATCAATTGTGATAATCAAAGTATTATTAAATTGGCGCATAATCCAGTATATCATGCAAGATCAATGCACATAGAGTTACAACATCACTTTGTGAGAGAGAAGATTGAGTCAAAAGAAAATAATTTGATTTATTGTAATACAAGTGATAATGTGGATGATATATTTACCAAGCCTCTTGGAAAGCTCAAGTTTGAAATTTTTAGAAACAAGTTAAGTGTTGTAGAAAATCCATTTCTCCATTAAGGGGGAATGTTGGAATAATGTCAAAATTAGAACATCTAGAATATTGTCAAAATAGAATGTTGTTATTGCATTGTTCCAGGTTTGTTGTTTGAGAGTTTAGTTTTAGCTTGTGAGTGGTTTGCGATCCACAATTCAAGGATATTGTTCAAATTTTGTTGTTGAGCATGTGAGCTATAAATGATGAATTCAAGTTTCGTGAGCATCGTCTAACTTGCAATTGAGAGAGAGATCTAATGTGTTAAATTACTCTAATTTTAACTCTAAAGCCCCACCTCTTCCTTTGCTCTAATCAAATAGGTAATTTTCTTTGTGCAAGACGATGGTTTGGGTTCATTAGTAATGGAGGAAGTTTCGAAAAATGTTTCCAAAGTACATTAGAAATCGCATGTTGTATTGGATTAATTGAGTATGAACGAAAATTAGAAAGATGCTTTCAAATTTTATTTGAATGACATAAAAAAGTGGGTGTCTTTACAGAGGATAAAGATCTTTGAAATCAAATTTCAAAAGTTAGAACAACTACACATTTATTTTAAGTTATGATTTATGTAATATTATTAATATTCTAAATCTTTAATAACTTATATATTTAAAATTTAAAACTAAAATTAAAGTAGACATTTAAACATTTTATTAATGAAAACAAAAATTGTTTTTCAATGAATATCATATAATAAGTTATAACAATTAAAATAGAATATTTCATTTTATATTTAGAAATCGTAGTAGATTAAAGAAGTTTTTAAGATTTTTTTTCATTTAATTTTAAATAAAAAAATAAATTAAATAATTAAATTATAATAAAAATATTTTTTACTTTCAAAATAATCTTATTATCTATCTAATTAATAGCTAAATTATAACCTTAAAATGATTTTAAATCAAAATTTTAAAATATTTTAAAAACTCTGTAAATTTAACTAATTAAGTTTTGTTCAATATGCTCTCATTACCTTAAACTATAACCTATAAAATCTTAAAATATTTTGCAAAATCTACCAATACATTACCTTAAACTATAACCTACAAAATCTTAAAATATTTTGCAAAATCTACCAATATCATTATTAAATAAAAATAGATGAACTTATTCTATAAAAACATGTGTATATGTGTGAAAAATCGTTCTAAACAATATATATGAGAGAATCCAGGCTTACAATACAATATATACACAATATATATAAGAGAGATCACTCTAGACAATATATATGAAAGAGTCCGCGCTTAAAATATTAGACAATATATGTGAGATAGCCCACACTTACACTATATGCTACTTATTTTAAAAATGAGTTGAGGATTGATGGAAGTCATTGAATCCCTTAGCCAGATTGCTTTCAGACCAAAATCGTTTCCGCCTACATGCTGCAATGTTTATGTCTTCTAAACCCACCACTAGGTTGGTATTTTTGGTCACTATACAAACTAACCTGTTTTATGTCAAAATATGAATTATTTTTATTTTATTTATTTATTTTTTATTTTTTCTAAACCCACTATGAACCTAGTATTTTTGGTGTTTTATGTAAAATATGAACTTAGTATTTTTTATGTTTTATGTCAAAATATGAACTAAGCAAATACTAACTACTATATAACTATTTCCTTTATTTATTCTAAACCCACCACGAGGCTGGTATTCTTGGTCACGATACTAACCTGTTCTATGTCAAAATATAAACTAAGATACTAACCTCTTCTATGTCAAAATATAAACTAAGCAACGACTAGCTGCTATGCAACTATTTCCTTTGTATATTCCATGTAGTAGAAAAAAAAATTCAATATGTAAATCCGTAATTTCCGAATGGCATATTGAACTTTAGGTAAAGGCCAGATGTTTCATCAGCCAGGTGCTTGTACGAAAAAATGAAACCCTTCGCTCGATACAATAGTCCTTACAGAGACTAATAATAAGAAAAGTAGGAATTAAAAAGGAAAAGAATAATATAATATATAGTTTCTTTTTATTGTGTATACATTGGTGTAAACTCCCCTCGATCTGTATTGTCTTTCGCTTGTTTTTAAAGCTAATATCCCACTGAGATATTTTGCAAAACTAAAGGAAGTAATTATGCGTTTGGATTTTGAT
Organism: Picea glauca; assembly: GCA_000966675.3. Taxonomy (NCBI): domain Eukaryota; kingdom Viridiplantae; phylum Streptophyta; class Pinopsida; order Pinales; family Pinaceae; genus Picea; species Picea glauca. The sequence continues at coordinate 6,134 of JZKD02S1622006.1, read as the reverse complement.
CTATAATTTTATTTTGCCCTTCAATTGCCAATAATTATTTAGAATATTTAAAAATATTAAAACTAAATATTAAAATACATAATGGATGCCCTTACGGGTGATGGACCAACACAAAATCAATAAATATTACTTGAATGAAGTGATGGACCAATATAAACCCAATAAATATTACTTGTGAATGTAAGTAAACCATCTGGTTTATGAAATGAATTAATGTTTAGAAGTTTATTTTGTCCAAGTTAGACAATAAAAAAAAATATGTGTCCAATATATAAATTGGACATGGTCTTTAAAAACACAAAATAAATCTAAATTAAAATAAATTAACATAGTTATAATTATGTGGTTGATGAATGTCCATAAGTATATTTAATTTATAAAATTTAATTAAAATTTATGTTAAAATTAGGGTTTCTAAATTAAATATAATTATAAAAATTTATTAGTTATAATTTTATTTTTTGATATATTTAATTTATAAAACTTAATTAAGATTTATGTTAAAATTAGAGTTTTTAAATTAAATATAATTATAGAAATTTATTGATTACAATTTTATTTTTTTACTCAGTTAGTAAGCTATATTTAAATGCTAGAGATGCACATGATTTTCTCTCTCTAGGTTGACTGACCGATTTGGCATGCATTATAAGTAAACTTCCCGCTGCTTCAAATATCTAATACCTATTGAACGAATTTCTCTCTCTAGGTTGACTGACTGATTTGGCATGCATTGTAAGTAAACTTCTTGTTGTGCTTCAAATATCTAATATCTATTTATCTATTGAACAAAAGACAGTACTCATAGCAAATTTGATTTACCACAATATTTGTAACAAAGTTAGGAGAGTATTCATAACAGATAAACTTATTGGTATGTAACCAAGCATAATATTCGCAACAAACTTATTGATTTAGCGGATGTAACAAATGACAGTATTAATGGAGCTACGACAAACATTCTATCCAATTTCCAGAGTTACAAAGAAGAAATATGAAAGAGAGAAAGATATTGGACAAACAAACTTAATGAGTAAGTAAATAATGACTACAATGCATTTCTGGGCATTCCTACAACATCACCCGTCCTGCTCTGCCTTTTTCATACCCCCAAGCTCATCCGAAACAAACTCTGCATATTATCTCACAAGACGGTGATTGCAAGGTTCAATTTTCATGGCCTTCTCATAATATTTGTTGGCCATATATCTCTGCATCCACACTCTATTCAAATACACGTCACTTCATAAACACCCAGCCCCGCACCCACTCACAGTAAAAGAAGCAATGTACAAACCTAAAAGCTAAAATGTGCAAAGCTTGAGGCGTTACTTAACCCTGTGTATCGGTAAAATGTGCAAAGCTTGAGGCGTTACTTAACCCTGTGTATCGGTAATATTAAATCGTTGAGTAAAAGTAAAAAAGTAAATAGATAAACGGATGTTTTTATAACAACAAGAAATTTAATAGTTTAAATAGCAACCATTTATTTATTATTACAATTAAAAATGTTTTATTCATATTTAATCTTGTTCATAAAAAAGTATTAAAATTAAAAAAATATTAAATGTGTTAATTTATAATAACTGTAAGCCTCTGTGCGTAATTGCTTAATCACCCTAATTAACTAATTAATAATTTGTTTCAAACTTATCTAATTTAAAATTTATAAAAATAAATGTAAATAATATTGACTCTTTTTGGACAGACGGCTTAGTTACCAATGAAATAGGGCCAAGATTGCAAGTAATATTAATTTATTTAATATGGCAAAAAAGCCTTCGTTGCAACATTCTCCTCAAAAACTACGGGGGGCGATGTCTCGAGTTTTAACTTCACCAGTGGCAAAAGGGCTCCCACAAAACGTTATGCTCGACTCTGAAATCGTTCTTGAAGTGCTTTGCATGGTATGTATACGTGAAGATATCAAAATTCCAAGACTTCGCAGCATTCATTAAAATCTGGCAAAAAAATCTTCTAAATATGGAAGATTCTAAAGGCAACGCCAAGCTCAATTCTAAGGATAGTCTTTTAAACGGCAGTTCGCGTAAAGGACAACAGCATACTGCCAGAACTTCTAGACAGTTCATCTTCATGACCGTTGTTGGTAAGTATTGTATTCCGCATATCCATATCTTCAACTCTGTCAACTGACTCAACAGTTCAACTGAGTCCAGCAGACATTGCAATTTCTGGCAGTCCTTAAGCCACAATTTCTTTAAATTCGTTAGGCGACCCACAGAAGATGGAAGCACTTCCAAGAAAGAGCTTCCTACTATGAGGACTTCCAAATTGTTCAGGAATACAAGATCACATGGCAACTCCTTTATCTTTGTACCTAATAAATTGAACTTTTCCAACCACGGTTGACCAATTTTGGGAGGCAATAATTCCTTACGGAGACAATATGAGAGATCTAAGCATTCAATCTTAGAGATATTTCCAAGTGCTTCGCTCGAGATGGTCAAACTGCAACAACCCTTCAAATGCAGGTGTTTAAGTTGCCATAGATTCCCGAAGGAATTCAGAAGTATCTCCAAACTTCCGCAAAAAGAGAGATCGATGGATCGGAGATTTGTCAAATTGCCAAAGGAAGTTGGTAGCGTCTTCAAATTTTCACACCCGTATAGAGACATAAAACCGATGTGTTGGAGACTTGTTAAATTCCCAAAGGAATCTAGAAGCATCTTCAAATTTTTGCACCCATAAAGATCGATTTGCTGGAGATTTGTTAAATTCCCAAAGGAGTCTGACAGCATCTCCAAACTTTCACAATTTTGCAAATTGATGTATTGGAGAGTTGTTAAATTCCCAAAAGAAGCTGGAAGCATTTCCAAATTTTTTCACCCATAAAGATCGATGTATTGGAGATTTGTTAAATTCCCAAAAGAATCTGGAAGCATTTCCAAACTTTCACAATTTTGCAAATCGATGTGTTAGAGACTTGTTAAATTCCTGAAGGAATCTGGAAGCATCTCCAAATATTTACACCCACCCATAAATATCGACGTCGATGTGTTAGGAGATTTTTTAAATTCCCAAAGGAATCTGGAAGCATCTCCAAACTTCTACAATTTTGCAAATTGATGTCTCGAAGATTTGTCAAATTTCCAAAACTATTTGGAAGCATCTTCAAAATTATGCAATTCTCCAAATCGATCTGTCGGAGATTTGTTAAATTCTGCAAAGAATCTGGAAGCCTCTGCAAACTTCGGCAACAAGACAAATTGCAGATTTGGAGATTTGTTAAATTTCCAAAGCAATTTGGAAGCATCTTCAAAATTATGATCTTCTCCATATCTATTTGTTTGAGATTTTTTAAATTACATATTCAACCAAACAGATTGATACTTTGGAGATTTGTCATTTTTCCAAAGGAATTTGGAAGCATCTTTAAATTGTTGGAAACATGTCAACTAATTTGCCATGTCGTCACATGCACATGCATGCAACTATATTAAGAATGTGTATGCATGCACTTTTTTGAGGAATACTATATATACTAGCATACTCATAGAGGTGAGAATGTAATGTGTAGTGAGTCTATGAGAGCAAGAAGCAATATAAATAATAAGAATACCAATTATCATTGCCCTGTGTTTTTTTTCCGCATTGGGTTTCCACATAAATCAATGTGTCAATTGTGTGGTTTGTTGTTCTCGGTTTAATCTTGCTTGTTGATGCTCTGGTTATTATGCTATGTTTTGCTTGTGCTGCCTAACAAGTGTATCAGCGTAGGTTGAGTAGGTGTCGTAGATGAGTCAAGACGCAAGGACATGTTTTTGGCACGTAGGAACAAACCGACCAAAGTACGCCTAACAAGTGTAGAGTAGGTGTCGTAGGTGAGTCAGGACGCAAGGACGTGTTTTTGGCACGTAAGAACAAACAGACCAAAGTACGCCTAACAAGTGTATCAGAGCAGGTTGAGTAGGTGTCGTAGGTGAGTCAGGACGCAAAGACGTGTTTTTGGCACGTAAGAACAAACAGACCAAAATACTGAGAAGCTAAATACTTTCTGAGAATAGAGATGTGATTGAGTAATTTTTCAGGTCATCAACGCTCCCTAAACAATGTTAGAGGGGCACCGACGCTCCCACACTTAAGACATTAGATTTTTTCCTAAATTAATGCACCTGATTAACACTCTTGTTTTATTATTAGGATATGTATTAAATATTATTTTTTAAGAGTTGATTTTTTGTGGATTTGGGTAAAAGGTTTTATTAAGTATAAAATATTTATTAAATATTTTTAAAAAACTTTTTCACCATTAGTTTTGGATTCAATTTTAAAGTATAAGGTTACTTCTCCATATCAAGGGTTTGGTTTTACAAGCATGGTTTGGAAGTTTTTTGTGTTAATGGTGAAAGTGCAGAGTTCTAAGTTTGAGGTGGAGAAATTCAACAGTAAGAATAGCTTTGTGCTATGGAAGCTTAAGATGTGGGATTTGCCTGTGCAACAATGATTGCAAAAGGCATTGGTTGGAAAGACAAAAAAACCAACAAGCATGAAAAACGAGGACTGGGAAGATCTGGATGCAAGAGCTCTCAGTACCATTCATTTGTGTTTGGAAGATAAAGTGTTGTTTAACATCGCTGAAGAGAAGACAACAACATGTTTGTGGAATAGACTCGAGATTATGTATATGAAAAAGTCCTTGACGGACAAAATCTTCTTGAAAAGACAGTTGTACAGCTTGCGGTTGAAAGAAGGTACGAAAATTGTTGATCACTTGAATGTTTTCAATACTCTGATTTGCCAATTATCTAGTATGGAGGTAAAGTACAAAGATGAAGACAAGGAAGTTACGCTACTCTGTTCGTTGCCTGAGTCTTGGCATCATCTAGTCACAACTATGTGGTTTAGCTCAACAGATGCCATTGATTATGACATTGTTGTGGGAAGTTTGTTATCTGAGGAGATGAGGAAAAGATCCAGTAAGGAAACCTCAACAATAGAAGCAATGGTGGTCATAGGTCGATCTATAGAAGGAGGGAAAGATCAGAAAGGTACAACCAGGTCTATGTCAAAAGACAGTAAGGGTAAGGGAAAATGTTGGTTCTGTGGAAAATTTGGGCATCTCAAGAAGGATTGTTGGAAAAGACAACAAGCATCCAAAGAGGACTCCACAAAATAAACAAATTCAGCTACAGGTATGGTTGATGAAGTTTTTTCTGTTGTTGTATCTCACCACCTATGTTCACATAGGATGTGTAGGGCGGTGATGGTTGAGTCACCATGAAATAATAATAAATAAATAATGTATTTACTTTGGAGTTGTAAAAATTATTGATTGCATGTAAATGGGCATATGTCTGTAATACCTGGATAGGCATGCATACCCCTGGTTTATCAGTCACCTATGAAAAGTCTAGACATAGATTTAGGTAGATTGAATATGTGGGGGGGGGCATGTTTTTCGAGTTATCCTTAACTCGGTGAAAGAGTTAATGAGGTAAAAAAAAATTAGGTCAAAGTAGGTGGTTTTTTGGGTCCATGTGTTTTTGGTACCCGTGTTATTGTGTCCATGGATTGCATGTAATGAAGCCTATAAAAGGTTTGGTGAAATCCATTGTAAATGGGTCTAGAGGTACTAAGCGGTGAAGGTTTACTTGGCTGGCTTGGTTGGATTTGGTCAAGGTTGTTTGAATGCAAAGTTCGAGGTGGAGCAGTGTGTCCAGTTTAGAAAGGTGGGTCTGTAGAAAGGTTGATGTGTTGGAAGGTCAATCAAGTGTTTGAGAATATATGATGAAGGTAGATTCATATCCATGGAACTTGGAAAGTATTGCAAGGAAGATGGGATCAAATAAGCATGTTCAATAATTCCAAGTTGCAGCAATAGTTGTGGACATAAGTGATTATGCTATTTGGTAACTCGGTCACCATCGGGTGCAAAAGACATGGAGATTCATGAAGAGATATGAACAGGTCATCTGGTAATTACTCAAATGTGAAATTATTCAGTTGTGATGCTTATGGTTTTTATCAACTTTCTAGTAGGACCTAGATCAAACAGGTAGATCTTTGATATGGTGATGATGTTAAGGGGTGCAGACTTTGGGATCCTACTACCCACAGAATAATCATGGACAAAGATGTAGTGTTTGATGAATCTCCTTTTATAAAATCAAACA
>JZKD02S1622005.1:777846-794628 GCA_000966675.3 Picea glauca | reverse complement strand
TAAGATAATTTTATTCTAGAGAATTTGGGCGAATAAATTTTAGAAAAGCGAATCATTTTTTTGGAAAAAGCATGGAAAATTAGCCCATGAGTGAAATTTAGCCCCTAAAATCATCCCTAATTGTTAGCCTCATAATCCTAAAGTTCTATAGTCTAAGTATTTTCTAGTATAAATGTTTTTAGAAATTAGTTTATTCTAGTTTGTTAGGATAAGGACACCTAGATTCTATGTAAATGACACCTATCATAGTCATGATTATTTGATTGGTTGTTCTCCTAGTTTTTAGTTTAGAGTTGAGCTATATAAACAAGATCCTTCTTCAAGTGAGGTTAATAAGTTGATTATGAGTCCTCACTTCAGATTGTAATAACTTTTTCCTTATCAATAAAATTACGTGTATGAGGACACTTTGTCAACACATATCGTTAAGGCATGAAAATATTCTATTCATGTCAAATTTTGGTGCATACCGAAACAGTTTGCAAAAATTTCAACGTTGGCCCCATTCATAGGTCACTGTTGCCCATGTCTAGTCCTAGTACAATGCCTTTTCGTTGTTCCTTTTAAAATTCATTCGATATTGTTACACATTGTTTTGGTCACCTGTGTGATCACCTGACAACATGTGTTCATGTTCCCTAAAAATATTAAAGGAGACTTTCTCCGTGGGAAAAGTGATTTGATTTCCTTTGCTAAAAACCATATGAAGGAAAGTCGTCGCACCCCTCTCTATTCATGGGGTGTGACAATTCTTGCTCGTCACATCCTGCACTATACCTGGACTGCGACGTCGTCACATGCTGTTATATACACAGTGTGTGATGATGCTTTAAGCTTGGGAAAATTTAAATTTCACGAATGTTCTAGAAGGGGATCTTCTGGGAGATGAGGTGGCCTTTGATCGGTTTGGATCTTACTCACTTCTATGATTTGGTGGGATTATCCTAATATCCTCATCTATCTCTCTTTCACACTATATAAATCTCATGGAAAAGGCTAAGGTTGAATAGGCTAAGAATTGTATGGAGAGTTCTACTTCAAATTATGCTTGAGGGATTTTCTTTAGTTCATCAAGTAGGATTGTGGATATTATTCATTCAAGGCATTGGAGAAAAGGTGTGTGTGTTGGAGCAAAGAGCCATCAAAATGGGACATTGCAACATCAAGGCATAAGTTGTATTCTCCACTTTCTATTTCACTTAATACAGTAATCAATTTCTTCCCTATATAAGCATCTCGTCTTCTATTGTATAATTCCTTGATCATATACATGGACTTCATTAGAATGTATGTATATTTTTTTTCCTTCGTTGTTGGTTTGTGATTCTTAGATAGGCCTACCATTTTTCAAACACAAGGAAGGAGCTACAAAGGCAATACTAGCGAGGACAATCATCGTTTAAAAGGTACGCCACTTGTAACTCATTAAACTAGTTCACATGATGACGAAGTTTAAGGAGAAGTGTGCATTTTGTTTTGTTTTGTTATAGTTTCCAGTGGGATCTAGGGAGATCTATTTATGTCTGCATTTATCGATTAATCCGATAACAAAATTGGAGACCATACCGGGGATACGACTTTCTTTTGGTTTTTTTCTTCTTATTTTCTTTTAGCTTGCCTTCTTAAATTCATTCTCTAAGTCTATGGGTGGTCCATCTGGACTCCCTGGGTTTGAAAGTATAGTTAGATTTTTTGTCTTTCTTCCATTTTTTCCTTAGTTACAGAGATCATCACATCGTACTATATAGACAGCCTGCGACGATCCTATGACGTCGCACCCTTCTTTTGCAAACTAGTGCAACGATGTCTCACTATGCTCTATTGGCATCCTGCGATGACCTTAGCTCGTCGCACTGTGCCCCACTGTCAGCCTGTGACGATTCCTGTAGGAATTGTTGGAGTGAGCCAATTTGTCTTTTTTCACCCAGTTTTGCCTCAATTTCCTGGGATGAACTTTTGATACCAGTGATTGATTGATTTATGAGTTTAAATCTTGCATTTGATTGGTTTTCAGTGATTGAAAGTATTTATTTGTAAATTTTTCAAGTTTTGCTTTCAATTCTTGTCACAAGGGTATTATCTATGGATCTTGATCTGAGTGCTTGCTTGACAAAGGGTCTTTGATTTATTTGAGGTTTTTGATTGATTTCACTTTTTATATTGTTTATTGATTGAGAAACATTTTTGTTTGCATTTGACGAAAGACTTTCCAATCATTTTCATTTTTGTCTACATTATGAGTTTGATTTGGGAATTGTGTTGAGAGTGTGTTAATTTTCTTGGATTACGCTTTTCTTTCTTCACTACATCTCTGATTTGATTTGGGAAAGGAAGAACTAAAGTCATTTATTATTTTTAGTAATCTTTCATAAGAAAATTATTTCATTCAAAATATTTGTTAAAGGAGAAAGTTGGAAAATTTTGTAGTTTTGATTGTTTGGGATTTTGTTCATTCAAGAATTGAGAAATTGTACTTTGTAGCTTTGTACTTCAAAAAGAGATACCTTATCCCTACTGTAATTAGAGTTAATCGAATTGAAAGATTTCAAATTCATCTCTTCTTGCATTTTATTGGGTCAAGGTCACATACATCATCAGTTTCATTCCCATCTCCCTTTTGAGTAAACAACAACCTTTAAAATACAACGTAATTTAAAAAATTATTAGCAACTTTTATTTTCTAGAAATTATTTTAACTAACATTAGCTAGGATAGCGCTTTGGAATGGGTTGTAAGGAACACTCTCCAAAGAATCAAAACACACAATAGTATATTTTGATAGGGAGAGTTCAAATCCACTTGCTACATTTTGTCCTAGGAAGCCCTTCTAACAAAAGGGTCAATCATGAGGTCGCATTAGGACTGGCAGAGTTTCTCACCCTGTTTTTTCGGTCTTAGTGTAGATATTGCATGTATTATTGGGGGTCACTTGAGGGTATACCCAAGATTATGTGTGGGAGCTTCTCGAGTTGATTCCGGCTAGATACCTTGCCTTTGCGCATGGATCAGACTGTCGACTATTTCCCTAGACATCATTGTTGTAATTGGTAACCTTAGTAGCCTATCTCTTTAGGGTATTTACACATGGTGACTATGGAGGGGAAAGTCTTCATGGTAACTAGAATCAACGTTGGCCAAACTCACTCGGGCTCCTTGGAGGGTATACCCATGATTATGTGTGGGAGCTTGCACCAGGGTGTAAGTCCGTTAAGAAGGTCATCAACATAACGTTTCCACTCGCTTTATTCCAACCCCTTCTTGTCTTGATTTCATGACGTTGGATTTCATAACCAACTAGTGACTTCGAAATAAGAAGGTTTGTTTGCTTGGTTTGATTTCTAGATTTTATTAGTGAGTGTTGTTTGTTTCTCTACTTGGCCATAGATTTGTTTCTTTCTTTATTTGGTTAAGCCAACATCGGCCTTCGCCGTTCACGTAGGATGCAAGGGCTACCTATGGAAGATATGGAAGGTTACCTCCATTTGATTCCTAACTCACCAGAGGGATCTCTTGAGGGAACAATCAATAACAAAGTAGCCTCACAAGTTGGAAGTTCACACTCTTTAGAGGGATTAAAAATTGTTTCGGATTCTTTAGAGGAATTCAGACTTACCCCAAATCTATTATTGAGTATTAGACAAGATGAGCATTTGCTCAGGATGAACTAATCGGGAGAAATTGTTGTTGTTGAGAATATTGAAGTACCTAGTGGACCTAACGAAGAATCTAGAATAGACGATCCACTTTTTCAAAGTGAATCATTTAGAACCTCGACTCACACTACTGGAATTTTTAATCCTAGCTCTGCCCCTTCTTCAGTGCGCGATATTTTTGGTGCATTGGGAACGAGTTCTAATCAACCTATGGCATAAATTTTTTATGAGATGTATGTAACCTATATAGTACCTTTATACCATTTTACTGGCATGACCAGTAATGTCACCACAGTTTCAGACCAATTGTTGGTTGGTTCTCACTCAATTCTTCCTCTCCAGATGGCCCACTCTACTATGGTCCCACAAGCTACGACCGTTTCTACTAGAAATGTGGTTGTCACTCAAGATCCTATTGGAACACCACTTCCACTTAGACCAAATCTGTCACTTCCCCCTGGGTATAACGCTTTGAATACTTCCATTGCTATTCCTGCCCAGAATCCATCCAGAGGTTCTATACTTTTTATTCCTCCTGGGTATAATGCTGCGAGTCATTTTGTTCCTACACCTACCCAGGTTCTCTCCGGGGGGCCTTATGTCCCTCCTCCACCCATGTTTGGAGGATCTGGCTGTAGTGGCTCCAATCCAGTTGGAGGCACCATCCATTCTATCACTTCTGGTTTTCAGATTCCTGTTGGAGGCCAACCTCAAGTTGGGGGGAAACCTCAAGTTGGAGTCCATAACCCAGTTTATGGACAAAATATACCTGTGTTACAATATCGACCTTGGAATCTTCCTTTCCAAGGGAATCAACAACCGTCTTGGGGGAAACATCCCCAAGTTAATTATTTTGTACCCTTTAATCTCTGTTAATTGTATCCAGGTTTTATGAATCCTACCTGGGGTCAAAATTTTCAGTCTACTGTTCCTTTCCAAGGGAACATACCTAATCAACCAAACCCCGTTGGCTATTTGAATCAAAAACCTCCACAACTGAATCTGTCAGGATTGTCTAACCATCTACAGACTGCTTATGGTCCTACTAGTATACCTACGATACTTCCTCCTCAAAACTACCAGTTTCCTCAAGTGAATAGACAATTGCCTTTTCTTGCCACTTTGAATTTACCGGATTTATCTAGGATTTTGAATGATCCTATTTTGCATTCTCCTTATTGGCCTGTCATACCAACAAAATTACCATATGATATTCCTAAGTTTGACGGTCGATCGGGAGAAGACACAAATAATCACATCATGACTTTCCATCTTTGGTGTTCATCCAACTCATTGATGGATGACTCTATAAGATTACGACTTTTCCAACGAACTCTCACAGGTTCGACAACCAAATGGTACATTGAGTTACCATGAGGTTTATTTAATGACTTTAATACCCTATCCATGGATTTCTTAACACATTATCAATTGCCAATTCGATATGAGACAGGAACCAAAATTTTGAGCTATTTTAAACAATCTTCTTCTACTCATATTTCTGATCACATCCATGAGTGGAGAAGGAGAAGACGCTTAATCAAAGTTCCCTTTCCTGATCAATTATTGGATGAGTGGTTTACCAAATCACTCATTGGGCCTATAGCCCATGATGTTTCCATGTGTGGTGTTGTCACTGAAGAGAAGACGATTAGTCATGATCAGTATCTAGATCTTGTTTATTCGCAAATGGGCACACTTTACGACTTGATACCTGACGCCCCTCATCCTTCTACAAATCCTACCCAAACACCTCTAGTAGCTTCTCATGTCATTGATGGAATGATTGGCACCTTTCATGCTGAGACTCAGTCCACACAAGCCAGTCATACGAATCCCAAGTATACTGCTTCTAATGTACAAAATACTCCTACTCCTATTTGTTCCTCGAGTAAAACTTCTAAAGTTAATTCGGTTCAATCTACACCTATCGGTAAAAATCAAAATAAAAAGAAAGGGAAGGGTAAGAATAAGGAGGACAAAAATAATAATAAACAATCTGAGAAACCCAAAACACAATCAGCTAATGATAAAGATAAACGTAAACCTCGTTACCCTTGCCTTATTTGTGGTGACGATCATTATATGAAAGATTGTCCACAACACGCTGAGGTTACTAAGTTCCTGCAAGGGACCGGGAATCCTTCTACACCTTTCGTCTTGTCACAACCATTTCCTTCTCAACAACAGGCCCAATTGGTCATTCATGACCAACCTTTTCCTTCTACCACGTCTTATGTCATTATGTGTACTTGTGACTCCAAGAAGATCGAAGTTGCAGTCGCAACTCGAGCCAAAGATTATTCTCCTTCAAAAGACAAAGTTGATGATTTAACACCTTCGTTGGTTCAACCTCCCCCCCAACTTCACCTCCAAATGATCCTCTTCATCTCGAATGACCAGGTCTCGATACAGTTCTTTGTCCTCCTCCCAAGGGCATTGTTCGAAAGTCTTCATTCAATCCTCACGCACGTGCTGCCCAAAATTACAGTATTGTAGAATACCTTGCACAAGCACCCTCTGCGATGTCGACTCTCGAAGTCCTTCAAAGTTTTCCTACTCAACAGAAGGGGTTGTTAAATGCTATTAGTGGAATTGATCCTACCGATACTAATTTAATCATGTTTGACTTGGAAGATCATATTCCATGGCTTCCTCCTCAATTAGCATTTCAGATCCAAGTTGTTGTGGAAAATAAGAATATATGTCTAACTATTATTGATGAAGGAGCCTCGACGTGCGTTATGTCTGTTACTTGTTGGAAAGCTATTGGCTCTCCTGTCGTTACCAAGTCACACAATACTCTTAAGGCCTTCAATGGTACATGTTTTAAACATTACAGTGTTCTTCCTTCGTTGTCTATTACGTTAGAAGGTAAATCAATCAATGTCGAGGTTGAGGTCTTTGATGCACCTCTTTATTATAACCTTCTACTTGGTCGTAGCTGGATTCATTCCATGCGTGTAGTTGTGTCTACCCTTTTTCGTTTGTTACGTTTCCCGCACCAAGGAAAGGTCATTACTGTCGACCAACTAGCCTTATTTAATTCTAATTCACGTACGTGCAACGTTCCTTTTATCTCAAAGACACCTCCCGGTTATGAGAATGTCGGCATGGGTCTTTTAAAAGATTCAACCTTAATGGGTACATTTCTTATTTCACCACCCAATATTCCTCCTCCTTTTGTCGCTTCGATTAACATGATATCCATCGTTGTTCATGAAATCCCTAAGTCCTATGACCCATGGATAGTACCTAGCTCTGGTGATTATCTTCGTTACGACAACCAAATGCATTTAAGTTCGGTCGAATCAACTTATCAAGATATTCAATCGACAACTCCTTCTCCTCCTTCTCTCTGTGATACATCTCCTGATCCATTCCATGTGATCTTTCCTACTGATGAGATGATCATGTCAGTCATGTCTATGGAAGATACTCTATGGGACAATGGGCATCATCGTTCTATTCTCTTTTTAGAACGTGATACCATAGAGAGTTACCAATGGATTTCGACTCTGTCGACCGTTGTTGTTATTTCTTTTGTTCCTGAGTCAACACATGATGTTTTGTATGAAGGGAACTTGAGTAAAATTTCACCTACTATTCCTCTTGACATATCAATTAAACCTCGAGTCATGGAAAATGTTCATATCGCTGCCTCATGTTATACTAATGAGGTCCCCATTTATAAAGACCTTTTTCAAGAATTATGTGACGTTTTTTCCTGGAGTTATGAAGAAATGCCAAGTATTGATCCTGATATTGTTGTGCATGAGATTAAGACTTATCCAGATGCTAAACCCGTTCGATAGATACTTCACCCAGTAAATCCATGTAAAGCTGTTGCTATCAAGCTTGAAGTTGAAAAACTTTTTAAGGCTGGCTGTGTCTATCCTGTGGCTTTGACCGATTGGGTATCCAATCTTGTTCCAGTAAATAAGAAACAAGGCACGATCCACATTTGTGTAGATTATAGGGATATAAACAAATATTGTCCTAAGAACAATTATCCAACCCCTTTCATTGACCAAATTGTTGACGATTGTGTCGAGAGTGAAATCTTCTCCTTGATGGACGGTTTCTCCAGCTATAATCAAATCAATATTTTACCAGTGGATCAACACAAGAGTGCTTTTATTTTCCCTTGGGGAACCTTCGCCTACCAGAAACTACCCTTTGGTCTCAAAAATGTTGGTGCGAATTTTCAACACGCTATGTCTTACGATTTTGATGACATTAAGAATATTGTACAACCTTATCTAGAAGATCTACCGGTGCATTCCATGCGTCGATAAGATCACCCGACACATTTTCGGGCCATTTTTCTACACTTTTGTTATTATCGCATACGTTTGAATCCACACAAATGTGTTTTTTGCGTGGACTCTGACCGAATTCTTGGTTTTATTGTGTCTATACATGGGATTCGGGTAGACTCCTTGAAGGTTGAGGCTATTCTTAATCTACCTCCTTCTTCCACACTACACCAACTCCAAAGTTTGCAAGGGAAGGAAAACTTTTTGCATCGATTCATTCCCAATTATGATGAATTAATGAAAGGATTTACTCGGCTCCTCAAGAAAGGTTTATGATTTTGTATGGGACGATACTGCAAACAAATAATTTGAAGATTTGAAACTTGCCTTAACCCGTACACCACTACTGTTTCCACCTGACTATAGCCGAGATTATTTCCTATACTTATCTGCTTCGGACTCCACCATTGCTATGGTCTTAGTCCAAGAGGATGATTCACATGATGAACATGTGATATACTATTTGAGTTGGAGTCTCATGACTACCGAAACCAAATATTTACATGTGGAGAAACTGGCCTTGGCAGCTATTCAAGATGTTCAAAGTTTTCTTCACTACATCTTATTACGCAGAACCACAATCATTTCCTACTACAACCCCATGCAACATATCCTTACCCGACAATTGTTGGGGGGCAAGTACTCCAAATGGATAGTTATTCTCCAAGAGTTTGACTTGGAGTTTGAACGCGCCAAGTCAAAGAAGTCTTTGGTTTTTGCCGAATTGATATGTGACCTTCCCTCTACTAAGACAGAAAATGTGGCAGAGGATTCATTATGTGACGAATCCCTCTTTTTGATCAGTCTTGATCATCTATCTCCAGATTCAAACTTTCCTGCCTGATATTTCTAGTACAGATCGTCATCGTATACGGTATCAAGCCCATCAATACATCATCCTTGGTGATACCCTTTACCACCGTGGTATTGATTCCATATTTCAACGATGTCTCACCTACGATTATGCTGAGAAAGATTTGAAATATTGTCACTCCGGAGCATGTGGTGGTCATATGTCTAGGTATGCCACTGCCCAAAAGATATTGCGAGCTAGTTATTTTTGGCCTTCATTGTTTAAAGATTGCATTACTATCGTCCAAAAATGCCATGCTTGTCAAACTTATAACAATAAGATCCGATCTCACCCTGCTCCTCTTCACCCTGTAGTTTCCATTGGTCCATTCACCAAATGGGGCATTGACTTCATGACATGTAACCCTCACTCAACCGTGGGCATGGATACATTATTGTAGCTGTGGATTATTTCACTAAATGGGTCGAGGTGATGCCTACATTTGATAACACCAGGAAAAATGCAGCGTTGTTCATATTCAATCATATCATTACGTGATTTGGTGTCCCTCAAGCCATCATTACTGATCACGGTAGTCATTTTCATATTTTATGATGTCTAAACTTACTTAAAAGTTGGGTCTTCTCCATGAAAACTCAACCCCCTATTATCCATAGGCCAGTGGCCAGGTTGAGGTAATTAACAAAGTTCTCACTACTATGCTTCGACGGATGGTAGGAATTCATAAGTCGAATTGGCACACGATGTTTTTCTTAGTATTATGGTCCTATCATACATCCGTTAAGTCTTCCACGAGATTCACACCTTTCCAGTTAGTTTATGGTATCGAAGCAATTTTTCCGATTGAATGTGAAATCCCATCTTTAAAACTGGCCTTTGAACTTCTCCCTAACACCTCTGCCGAAGAGGAACGTCTTTTGTATTTGATGCAATTAGACGAAACCCGTCGTGATGCTACCTTATTTATTGAAACTCAGAAGAAGCATGTCAAAGCCCAATATGACAAGCATGTCAAGCCACGTGTTTTTTCTGAAGGTGATCTAGTTCTTCTTTATGAACAAGATCGTGATTTGCTAGGGGCCGGTAAATTCAAGCCCATGTGGCAGGGTCCTTATATTGTGAAATGAGTGTTGGAGAAGGGAGCTTATGAGCTGGTATATTATGATGGAATCTCTTTGAGTGAACCCAGAAATGGGATTTACTTGAAGAAGTACTAGTCTTAAATCATTTTTGCATGAGTGCTGTGTATTTTTGGTGTATCATACTCTTGTGTGATTTTTCGTTGTCTGGTTCCACCTTTCGACTACTTACCTTGCATTGTTCTTGGTTTCCAGATGTCGGCATTTTCACTACCCTACATTGGCTTCGCTGATGGCGCTAGTCATAGTACTTAAAACTTAGCATTTGTTGCTTGGGAAATCTATGCACCTACAGATGAATTGATCAGTCTACATGGTGTTTTCCTTGGTCGTTCAACTAACAATGTCACAAAATACAGTGCAATCATCGAATTATTGATCGATGTTGTTTCATTTGGAATCTGTCATATTATTGTACGACTCAATTCACAGTTAGTAGTACTACAGTTGAGTAACGTCTATTCCATCCAGAGTCCTACTTTGTTAAGGGTATATTTACGAATTCGCCTCTTGGAGCGTCATTTTGATTACATTGAATATAAACACATTCCTAGATATCTAAATACATTAACAAATGAATTGGCTAATTATGTGTTAGAAAGACAATTGAGACATTTATAAAATCCAATCACATTTTTGTACATAAAACAAGTAAGCCGATAGGAGCCTCATATTAATAACGGTAAAATTTTATAAAAATTGTTTTTGTCTGAAGACCAAAATATCAAAAATGTGAAGCACATGACTTCATATACAACAGAGCATCAAGAATGCTTCTCGCTATAACACGCAACATCCCATGCTACTCTACGGAGCAGTCGACCGATGAATGCAGAGACGCCCACTGTGTGGCACTGGTAATTCCTAGGAATATCATCTATAGAGGCATTTGGGATGTTCATTGTGAGTCCCTCCAGATTTTGTTCTATGATCTCGAAGTCAACAATGACTACTCCTTCTACGAAACCTCTCTCCCCTCGCCTCTGGATAGAGGATGAACCTGGAGGATGATAAGGTCCCACATCTATATTATCGAAGAGCACTCGATTAGTCATCATATAAACAACATGAAAAACATTTTATATCATTAAAAAATAACAAAAACATTATATAAACAAAATTTCCTTCTTACCTATGTCCCCCCATTGGGAATCTTTGGGAAGAGCTAGATATGGATCTCCACGGAAGTCTAGCCCGACATATGCATAATCATTGACCATGAGCATTTGATTTCTCAACCATTTGAAGAAGACATCGTTATACTTAACGATGTGACCACCTCCATGTCGGGCCATGAGGTCTACCCACCTCTTCATCCTAGGATCCTGTGGAGCAGGTATACCCCACTCTACCTGTAAGCATAAGACTGGGACCCTCTCCAGGAAGAAGGATACCAAAATAGACCCGTATCTGAATTGTTTCAACCCACCACTTCTGCACTTGGTAAGTTGTTTCTTCATACTTTTAAGGACCCCTTCACACCAATTGAAGACTCGGGGCTCCATACACTCCAATGCATACTGAAAATAACTCTGCAGAGCCATGTGGGGAGATGCACTCCATGCTATGTGAATAATAGTATAGAGGATAGTCCGTAAAGGCAAATATTGAACATCCCTGATAGCGACCTTACCGCTATGTTTCTTGGTTCCTGACACACAGTGTTGACTGATGTAGTGGTTCATAGGCTCATCGCCACCCCTGCTACCTATAAATGTCACCCGTGAACCCCGACGAGATAGTCCTATTAGGAAATAGATATCCTCGATATCTATGGTGAGTGTGTGGGAACCCACATGAAATGTCTTCTCGTTCACATCCCACATGTGAACTAAGTACTCAAGTAGTCTCAGCTGGGCCCTCATGCCCTGAATCTTGGAGAATTTCAACAACCCACACTATCGGAGGGCCATTATTGTTCCCGGTGTTAGATTTTTAGCTCGGGAGGTACTCCACATGTGTTTTCTTGTATGCGGATGTTACCTCATATTTACATTACCAGACACTTAATTTTGTAATAGTTTTTTATAAAGTTGTTTTAAGTGGTTCTTTTATTAAAGTGACTTTTTAATAAAGTGTACCTTCTAATTTTAAAGTGAATTTATTTTAATAAAGCACTTATGTAATAAAGTGAAATCACTTTAATATCTTAACTGATTCATTTTGGGGGAAATGGATCATGACCCTTGATCTTGAAAAAGTCAAGATCTAATCTTGGCCTTCGAATTTAGGGTTGGGGAAGGTGAAAAGACACTTTGGAGGGAAAATGTCATTTTCAGATTTATAAAAGAATGCACTAGGTAGTGTGCACGACCCATTGAGAAGATGAGAGGAGTTGAGTGATAGAGATTTCTGAGTAAGCTTGAGAGAGGAAAGTGAGCAGCTTGGAGGGCACATTTACTAATAAGAAGGAGGGCACAAATCCCAAGAAATATATTCTGTTTTTTTGGCCGAGTTATTTTTCTGCTGTAAGAGGTCATACTGTATGGATCCATACAGTCTGTACAACCATACGGATTTGGCACAGAAATCGAGGTAGTTTTGGGCATGGGTTTCGAGTCAAATTTTAGTATTTTGTTTCTTGTTTCTGGGCTATACAAAACAGTCCGTAAAACTAACTGTTGGCATGAAAATCGAGGTATGGAACATGTCATACAACAGTACGGATTTGACACGGAAAATGAGGCAAAATTTGGTGGGACTGTTTTGGTGCTGTGAGGTATTTTCCTTGGCTGGAAATGTGTATGTGCTATTGTTTTGTACTTTCTTGAAGCTGAATAATAATATCTCTCTCTGTCACTCGTTGGGTTTCCCCACATTGGGGTTTTCCCAAGATTTTGCCTAAATTTCTAAGTTTTATGGGTTGTTGTCCACTGTGTTTATTTCCGTTGCATATTTGATTAGCAATGTGTATTTCTGCTTATGGAAATTTATGAATGCGGGTTTATGCATTTATGAATTTTATAAAGACAATTGTCTCTAGGTTTCTAAGTGTTTGATAGAATATTAGCTTGTTGATTTTTGTCATTAAAAATATGCATGGTATCAGAGCTTTGTCTCCGATAATGGGCAGTGTGATTTTTGGGCAAAAGGGTGTGATTGTTTTCCTTGAGTTGTGACAGGGAATATGGCTGAAAGCATTAGATATGAGGATAGGTTTGATGGATTTTCCAATCATTTTCAGTGGAAGGTTCGACTGTCAGAGGTTCTCAAGAAGAACAAAATTTATAACTATGTCAACTCTGTTGTGGCACCTCCCGCAACAGATCCTATTGCTTTGGACTTGCATGATGTAAGGAAGCCAAAGCTCAGAGGATTATTCTAGATGGGGTGAAGGATCACCTTATCCCACACTTGGATGAAAAAAAGACTTCCAAGGAGATGTGGGATGCACTTGAAAACTTGTTTGAGGTGAAGAACAAGAATAGTAAGATGGCCTTGAAGGCTAAGTTGCATGATACCAAGATGGGGAAGGAGGAGAGTGTCTCTTCTTATCTTGCCCGGGTGGCTCAAGTAAAGGATGAGCTGGAAGCCGTTCGAGAAGTCATTACAGATTCTGAGTTGGTGAGGATAGCCTTAAATGGATTCACCAAAGAATGGAAAGTCTTCGTGAAGTGTGTGGTGGGATGTGAGCATCTACCAGATTAGAGTAGACTGTGGGATGATTTCACTCAGGAGGAGATCCGGGAGAGATCTCTGAGAACTGAACAAAAGACAGACAAAATTGATGAGAATGTTGCTCTTACTACAAAGAGCAAGAATAAATGAAGTTCTGGAAGGGACTTGAGTAAATTTAGATGCTATTGTTGTAACCAGTTGGGGCACTTTGCCTCGCATTGTCCTGAGATGAAGAAGAAGACGAAGTCAGAGGGGCCTGAGACAGCTACTACAGAAGCCATGGAGGACTTTGCTACAAAGTACGAAAATGAATTTTCTTTTGTGACCCAAGTTTCCAGTGTTAGTATCGGAGGATTTGGAGGTGATATCAGATGGATTGTGGATAGCGGAGCCTCTAGCCACATGATGGGAATTTGACGAGTATTCCTAGATTTCACAGAGATTGGTCCTGGCCGAAAAGTGGTAAATGAAGGTGGTATGGCGAAAGTTGTACGTGGAGTTGGGAATGTTAGATTCCAACTCGAGTTTGAGAGACTCTTGGAGCTTGATGGATTTCTCCTTGTTCCAGGGTTAAGAGTTAACTTTCTCTCAGTCTCAACCTTGGAGGATGTAGGATATTGCATATTGTTCAAGAGGGAACAAGACTTTATCTACAGGAAGGGAGTGGACCTGGTAGAGCTGCAATTGATCGGTAACCGGCTGGACAGGTTGTATATGTTGAGAGGACAACCTTCAGTGTATGATTCAATGTCAGATGAGGAGTGTGAGGAAGCTTTTGAGACTGCAGTGGCACCAAGGATTCAGTCTTGCATTCCGAGAGAAGAGAGTGAGTCTCTTCTGAGCAATGGAAGGAGGCTTAGCCAGGTTGATCAAACCAATGCTCAAGATGAAGTGAGCTTAGGGTTCCATGATGTTTCTGGGAGAAGATCTTCTAGTTTGAGTTTTGTGCAGGTGTTGAGGATGGCTCCAGGTTCAGAGGGAGCTCATACAGAGCACAGTGTGATGGAACCAGATGATAGTGGTGGCAAAGAGTACTTCCCTCGCTAAGAGGGAGTGTTATATTTTTAGCTCGGGAGGTACTACGCATGTTTTGTCTTGTATGCAGATGTTACCTCATATTTACACTACCAGGCACTTAACTTTGTAATAGGTTTTTATAAATTTGTTTTAAGTGGTTCTTTTATTAAAGTGTACCTTCTAATTTTAAAGTGACTTTATTTTCATAAAGCACTTATGTAATAAAGTGAAATCACTTTAATATTTTAAGTGATTCATTTTGGGGGGAATGGATCATGACCCTTGATCTTGAAAAAGGCAAGATCTAATCTTGGCCTTTGGATTTAGGGTTGGGGAAGGTGAAAAGACACTTTGGAGGGAAAATGTCATTTTAAGATTTATAAAAGAATGCATTGGGTAGTGTGCAAGAGACATCGAGAAGATGAGAGGAGTTGAGTGAGAGAGATTTTCTGAGTAAGCTTGAGAGAGGAAAGTGAGAATCTTGGAGGGCACATTTCCCAAGGAGAATGAGGGCACAAATCCCAAGTTTTTTTTTTTTTTTGGCTGAGTTATTTTTCTGCTATGGGAGGCTGTACTGTACGAATCTGTACAACCATACAGATTTGGCACAAAAATCGAGGCACACTTGGGCACAGTTTTCGAGGTGGATTTCAGTATTTTGTTTCTTGTTTATGGGCCGTACGGAACAATCTGTACAACTGACTGTTGGCATGGAAATCGAGGTATGAAATAGGTCATACAATAGTACGAATTTGGCACGAAAAATGAGGTAGAATTTGGTGGGACTGTTTTGGTGCTGTGAGGTATTTTCCTTGGATGGAAATGTGTATGTGTTGTTGTTTTGTACTTTCCTGAAGATGAATAATAATATCTCTCCCTCACTCTCTCTCGTTGGGTTTTCCCACATTGGGGTTTTCCCTAGCTTTTGCCTAAATTTATGAGTTTTATGGGTTGTTGTCCACTGTGTTTATTTTCACTACATATTTTCTTAGCAATGTGTATTTCTGCTTATGGAAATTTTTGAATGTGGGTTTATGCATTTATGAAGTTTATGAAGACAGTTATCTCTAGGTTTCTAAGTGTTTGACAAAATATTAGCTTGTTGATTTTTGTCATTAAAAATATACACCTGGGTTATTCCCGACGAAGTAATCTTCTTCTTCGTGCTCCCGTTCGCACCATTCCAACATCTTGACCGTGGAAGACTTGCCAAGGAACCATAAAAAGATATTAGCAACATAATTTTATTTCTTGGGGGTTTTCCCTTGTTGGGTTCATCTTTTTAAATTTTGGGTTGCGGTCGTCATAGGCCTATGCATTCGCACAGTGCGACGTCGTCGCACCCTAGCTTTAAGGTCGCCCGTGATGATACTATATCATTGCAGGTCCTAATGTAGGGCACCTGTGACAATCACAACGCATGGGTAACCTCAAAAAATCTACCCAAAATACATTTTTAACTAATGAAAATCAATTTTTAATCCATGAAAAGATGAAGGAGATGGATTTTACATTTTCTACGAAGACGATTCGTGGAATGATCCGTCATGCACTTCGCAATCAACACTTGAAAATCGAGGTAAAAAGGGCGTTTGGAGAAATGTTTGGGTGAAGTTACAAATGAAATAGTGAAATGTGTTTTTTTACCTATTTTATTAACTTTTATTACTTTTCATTTGTATATTATATTATTTTTTATGCTTCGTCCAAACCCTAAAGTCCTAAACACTTTGCAAGTGATTGATTTTTGCAGATTGAAAAGTCTAGAGGTGAAACATTGGAACAAGGTGTTGGATCATGTTGTCATTGATGCCAATGGTTTGATTGATTGATGTCATTGATTGATGTCAAGTGGTTGATTGATGCCAAAGGATTGATTGATTGATAATTGATGTAATGTAATATGCATTGTCCTTGATGAGAATGCATAGATGAAGATGGATCAATGAGTTGTCAATAATATGATGAAGATGGATCAATGAGATGCCATTGATATATGATGAATATTGATTGATGTGGTTTCATTGGTATATGATGCATTTTTGGAAAAATGTATAGATGACTCATTATTGTCTTATCATGATTGATAAGGTGCACAAAGGGATGGACTCCAAAGTGTTCCCCTTATGGTGAAAGCCCTCATGGGAAGACACTTTGCGGATTGAGTTATCCTAGAAGAATGGTTGGAGGACCCATGCTCTCATTATTGTCTTATCATGATT
>JZKD02S1622005.1:686594-700386 GCA_000966675.3 Picea glauca | reverse complement strand
TGCATGTTTAAG
Organism: Picea glauca; assembly: GCA_000966675.3. Classification (NCBI taxonomy): domain Eukaryota; kingdom Viridiplantae; phylum Streptophyta; class Pinopsida; order Pinales; family Pinaceae; genus Picea; species Picea glauca. The sequence goes on along the minus strand of JZKD02S1622005.1, from coordinate 700,374 downwards.
TACTTAATAAAAATAAAAATAATAATAATAAAACTGAGTGTCGATGCTCAAAACTTTGGATATCTAAACATTTAAATAAAAATAAGAAAAATTCAAAAAGACTATAGATGATCAAAACTTTGGATATGTTAACATTTAAAACATTGGCAATAACAAAGCGGGCAATAAGACTTCGAATCTATTCTCCAATGAGATCATGACATATAAGGTTTTTTTTATTATATAAAAAATAATGTTTTTAGTTCTCTAGTTCGAACAATAGAGGCATGTTAAGTAAACATTTAAGGCTGTTAGGATTGTTTAAGGGCCTCATGCTATGTAAACATTTAAAAAAGAATGCAGTGTGTCAGGCCTGTTTACGTACTTAATAATAAAAGCGCATGTTTAAGTACCTAATACAAACAAAAATAATAATAATAAAAGTGAGTGTCGATGGTCAAAACTTTGGATATCTAAACATTTAAATAAAAATAAAAATAATTCAAAAAGACTGTAGATGATCAAAACTTTGGATATGTTAACATTTAAAACATTGGGAATAATGAAGTTGGCAATAAGACTTCAAATCTATTCTCCAATGAGATCATGACATATAAGGTTTTTTTTTTATTATATAAAAAACAATGTTTTTAGTTTAGTTCAAACAATAGAGATTATGAAAAAATTTATAGTCAAAGGAAAAACTAATATGAAGTCAACAAATTATCGATCGCTATAGTCCCTCTACGGGGATAATTTTGGTTGACAAAATGAATGAAAGGTTTTAAGATGACTTCCATGACATTTTTTTGATAATACATGCTCTGCTACATAAATTTCTTCTATATAAAGGAGTTGATCACATAGTTGAATACCACCCTCCTCTTGGTATTCCAGTAAACACCAACTAGAGACAACAACAAGTTGACTAGGAAAAGTTTTTGGATGTTGACTGTAAAGACACAAGAGAAGCCTATGATTTCTTCTTGAAAAAATGAATATGCTAAATGTGTGCATCCTCATCGACTGAGCATAAGTTGAGGTTGGCGATATGGGGTTAGTTTCTCATGAGATGCCTCAATTGGATTAAGTCTATTTGACCTGCATTGAAGAGAAATGATGCCATAAGGGAGGAGTAAGTCGACCAATAGACAACGTGAATATACATTGGAATAATAATCGAAGAAGAAAAATGCACGTCGAAAACAATATCATAAACCATCGACCAACATTCATGAGTTAGAAAGGGACATGAGATAGAGGATAACAAAGGAGATGTGTGATGTTAGAGATCTTCACAAGTCAAATAGAAAATAACACCAGGAAAATCATATCAATAGAGTGTCACACTACTCCGAGATTGGTGTTGACCAACCAAATGCAGGAGGAGTAACCCCAACAATTCTCGTGAGGGGTGAAATTTTGTAGTTGGTTAAGGAAATCGTTGGCACCCTTTAAATAGCATACTCTATTGAAAGCATGGACATGGATGACTCAGGACCCCCATAGCATCTATATCTAAACCCTGAAGAAGCAAGTCCCCACATATGATAATTCCTCCATCATAGGTTACACATTAACCCTAAGGTCTCTTCGGTGTGGTATTGAGTGGATGATCAAGGTAATTTGAGAGATGGAGTATTGTTCTAGATTCCCTAGATAGATCAAAGTTGGGCATGGAATCAAGATGATGTAAATATAATACTTCATATCAAGGATCTCATGGATGCACCTCCCCTGCCGAATTTGTTAACTGAAGAAGAAGATACACAATCAATTGAAAATTGTGATGATCAACATGTCCTCAAGAGAGACAGTTGATTGAATATATAGACAAAGGGTTCCCGATAGATGATATAACCCCATAGAAAGAAGTGATCGAGGTAGAAATATCAACCATAATCATATTGATGGAAAGTAATTCATCGACTCTCCAAGTCAAATTGAACACATTGCATTCGGCTGTCCCAGTTGAAATGCAACGAACAACCCAATTGACACCTCTAGTAAGTCGAAAAACGCAAACACCTCAAAGTATTCCAAAGTTGAAACCTCCAATTTTGGTTAAAATGGGTCACAATCATGTCCCCATTTATGAAGGTGATGAGGATCCTAAAAGACGTCGTTTCATATATAAGTATTTTTGGGAAGTACTAGATATTATAGACAAAGGCAAGTAGATGGCCCAATTTGGAGGAGCCCTAAGAAAAAGAGCCTTAATATGGTACATAAATTTTACTGAAAATAAACAAAGAACAAAAGATGAAATCAATGTAAACTTTCTATCATTCTTTAAAGAATAAGATGCTAAGAATCTTACTGTGCAAATAATTAAAGAAATAAAGCAAAGGTGAGGAGATATTGTTTGAGAACATGATAAGAGGTTCAAATATTTGTTGAGACAAATACCATACATGATTAATGAACAATTTCTTGTTCAATGGTACGTATCAAGATTACTACAGAAAATCCATGGTCCACTTGTTAGGATATTTCTTAGTGTTTTTATTTAGTATACATTACTATTCATTTGTAGTTAGGTCGTTCGACGGTCACGATAAGATTCTAACATAGAGTGATCCGATGGTTCATATTTTCCTCGATTTTAATGGCTACATTGATCCATAGCTTAACAACCAATTGGTCCATGATCTCTATTTAAAGAGCATGGAGGTTCATTTATCGATGATCGATTGTGAGAAAATATCTTGTAAATATCTCTGTAAATATACTTTTCTTTTGCATTAATAAATTACTCCAAGTGGCCTCGTTGGTTGGGGCCATGGATGTTTCCCCGTAGGGGTTTTACCGTGTCAAAACATCGATGTGTTGATATTTGATCTCGTTGTGTGAGTGGTTATTGACATTGTTCATCCTATTTCCGAATACCCTTGTTTTCGAACATGGTATCAGAGCACATGTGGAGACCTGCTCCCATTGTAGATAGATACCGTGAAGCCGTGTTGCCTCATCTCTATCTTTTTCCATTTTCACACATTTATGGGCTTAGAGAACTCTTCCATTGCGTCTGGAGCACTCTTTTAATTCAAGAATTATTTTCATTTCACTCGAAAAGGTTTTTGTTTTCCTAATATATGACCATTTTAGTCAAATCCAGAGGTATAAAGCCCAAATACGCCCTTTTAAATTTTTTCAAAGATAATATTTCAGTTTTTTTTGTTTTTTATTTCCGGGTTGCTACTCTTTTTGATATGTGTATACTTTTTTCCCTATGCACTGTGAAATCATGACAAATCAGAAACATATTGGAAAGGGTTTTCATGTCTGAGTATGTTTTTTTTTCGTGCACTCTGTGTGATCTCGGTAAATCATGAATAGAGGGAAAACTTGCATTTTCCCAGTAAGCTAACTGAGATTTAACCCTTGTTTCCATTGAGAAGAAATTTTGTTGTTGTGTTAAAATAATTTTTTATGAGCACGCTCTCCAAGGTTATCTTCAATAACAACAACAACAACAACAATCCTCGTTCTAAACAATACAATATGTTTTTCACTAGCTCACTTGGTTAAAAGTTTCTTTATTAGGTAAGAGGTCTTGAGTTCAAGTCTCTTTTTTGTTAATTGTTTTGAAAAATTTCATGCATCCATTGTAAAGTGTATTTTACTTAAATTATAAAAGTGAATAATTATAAGTAGCTTTAATATTTTATTTTAAAGTTATTTATTTTTCTTGCAACATTCTTTTGTAAAGTAACTTCATTGTAAAAGTGATCCCCACTTAGCCTGGTGGGTTAGCTCAAGTGGTTGAGTGTCATTGTTTGCTCAAATGAGTTTCCAGGGTTGACTCCCTGACCATGAGCTTGTTTAGGGTCTCACTTGATGTCCCCATCGGGTTAGGCTCGTAATCAGGCTGAACGATTTACCCTATTTACCATCCATGGAATGTGGGGAAGTACTCGGGGGTTTCCCGTGTTGTATTCCCAGGAAAAAAAAGTGATCCCCACTTATTCTATAAAAGTAGGTCACTTCATAAGCTACTTTTTTGTAAAAGTGAGTTTATTAGGAGGGGTATTACCATGTGGACCAACTTCTACCTGCCACATGGCTCTTTGGTTCCCATTTATGTCTTTTTCAAAATGGANCTGAAGAAGAAGATACAAAATCAATTGAAAATTGTGATGATCAACATGTCCTCAAGAGAGACAGTTCATTGAATAAATAGACAAAGGGTTCCCGATAGATGATATAACCCCATAGAAAGAAGCGGTCGAGGTAGAAATATCAACCATAATCATATTGATGGAAAGTAATTCATTGACTCTCCAAGTCAAACTGAACACATTGCAGTCAGCTGTCCCAGTTGAAATGCAACGAACAACCCAATTGACACCTCTAGTCAGTCGAAAAATGCAAACACCTCAAAGTATTCCTAAGTTGAAACCTCCAATTTTGGTTAAAATGGGTCACAATCATGTCCCCATTTATGAAGGTGATGAGGATCCTAAAAGACGTCATTTCATCTATAAATATTTTTGGGAAGTACTAGATATTATAGACAAAGGCAAGTAGATGGCCCAATTTGGAGGAGCCCTAAGAAAAAGAGCCTTAATATGGTACATAAATTTTACTGAAAATAAACAAAGAACAAAAGATGAAATCAATGTAAACTTTCTATCATTCTTTAAAGAATAAGATGCTAAGAATCTTACTGTGCAAATAATTAAAGAAATAAAGCAAAGGTGAGGAGATATTGTTTGAGAACATGATAAGAGGTTCAAATATTTGTTGAGACAAATACCATACATGATTAATGAACAATTTCTTGTTCAATGGTACGTATCAAGATTACTACAGAAAATCCATGGTCCACTTGTTAGGATATTTCTTAGTGTTTTTATTTAGTATACATTACTATTCATTTGTAGTTAGGTCGTTCGACGGTCACGATAAGATTCTAACATAGAGTGATCCGATGGTTCATATTTTCCTCGATTTTAATGGCTACATTGATCCATAGCTTAACAACCAATTGGTCCATGATCTCTATTTAAAGAGCATGGAGGTTCATTTATCGATGATCGATTGTGAGAAAATATCTTGTAAATATCTCTGTAAATATACTTTTCTTTTGCATTAATAAATTACTCCAAGTGGCCTCGTTGGTTGGGGCCATGGATGTTTCCCCGTAGGGGTTTTACCGTGTCAAAACATCGATGTGTTGATATTTGATCTCGTTGTGTGAGTGGTTATTGACATTGTTCATCCTATTTCCGAATACCCTTGTTTTCGAACATGGTATCAGAGCACATGTGGAGACCTGCTCCCATTGTAGATAGATACCGTGAAGCCGTGTTGCCTCATCTCTATCTTTTTCCATTTTCACACATTTATGGGCTTAGAGAACTCTTCCATTGCGTCTGGAGCACTCTTTTAATTCAAGAATTATTTTCATTTCACTCGAAAAGGTTTTTGTTTTCCTAATATATGACCATTTTAGTCAAATCCAGAGGTATAAAGCCCAAATACGCCCTTTTAAATTTTTTCAAAGATAATATTTCAGTTTTTTTTGTTTTTTATTTCCGGGTTGCTACTCTTTTTGATATGTGTATACTTTTTTCCCTATGCACTGTGAAATCATGACAAATCAGAAACATATTGGAAAGGGTTTTCATGTCTGAGTATGTTTTTTTTTCGTGCACTCTGTGTGATCTCGGTAAATCATGAATAGAGGGAAAACTTGCATTTTCCCAGTAAGCTAACTGAGATTTAACCCTTGTTTCCATTGAGAAGAAATTTTGTTGTTGTGTTAAAATAATTTTTTATGAGCACGCTCTCCAAGGTTATCTTCAATAACAACAACAACAACAACAATCCTCGTTCTAAACAATACAATATGTTTTTCACTAGCTCACTTGGTTAAAAGTTTCTTTATTAGGTAAGAGGTCTTGAGTTCAAGTCTCTTTTTTGTTAATTGTTTTGAAAAATTTCATGCATCCATTGTAAAGTGTATTTTACTTAAATTATAAAAGTGAATAATTATAAGTAGCTTTAATATTTTATTTTAAAGTTATTTATTTTTCTTGCAACATTCTTTTGTAAAGTAACTTCATTGTAAAAGTGATCCCCACTTAGCCTGGTGGGTTAGCTCAAGTGGTTGAGTGTCATTGTTTGCTCAAATGAGTTTCCAGGGTTGACTCCCTGACCATGAGCTTGTTTAGGGTCTCACTTGATGTCCCCATCGGGTTAGGCTCGTAATCAGGCTGAACGATTTACCCTATTTACCATCCATGGAATGTGGGGAAGTACTCGGGGGTTTCCCGTGTTGTATTCCCAGGAAAAAAAAGTGATCCCCACTTATTCTATAAAAGTAGGTCACTTCATAAGCTACTTTTTTGTAAAAGTGAGTTTATTAGGAGGGGTATTACCATGTGGACCAACTTCTACCTGCCACATGGCTCTTTGGTTCCCATTTATGTCTTTTTCAAAATGGAGTAACTTTCACATTCGAAGTCCGTTTTCAGTGTTGTTTTTTTTAAAATATCCTATTTGTTCGAGATCCTTCCATCCAGACCATTAGTTTCATATTTTTCTACATATTTAATATGAATTCTCCCATTGATAATTTTTTTACTAGTACCAACTACTTTCAATGGAAATCCCATATGGAGGATTTATAAAGAAGTAAAGGACTGTACCATATCACCTTGGGAAAAGAAAAAGAACCCACTGATGATGTAAAGTATTCCAAATGGATTAATATGAATGATGAAGCCCATGTACTAATTAAAATGTCTATTTCTCCTGATTTAAGGTTTCACCTTCAAAAAATTGAGAGCCCAGATAAAACTTGAAAAAAGCTTAAAGTTGTGTTTGGTAAACAAAATATTATTCTAGCTCACCAGTTGGAAAATAAGTTAATGAATTTAATTCCAAATGTTTTTTCTTCCATTAAAAACTACTTATATAAGTTCAAAACACTTATACTTTTATTTATAGAATGCGAACTAAATCTGAAGGAAGATTGATGCATATATGCTATTATTTCTAAGCTTCCTAGTGCGTATTCTATTTTTGTATCTACCTTTTATGCCACTAGAGAAGCTCTAGGGAGTGATTATAAAGAACTCTCTCTTGAGTCCTTTTGTGATTCTCTAATTCGAGAGCAATATAAGTTTGTGTAACTTGGATTGATAAACATTATAGGTACATCCAACAAATACTTAGTGGCTCAACAGGAGTATAGACTCAAGAATCCCAAAAATCAACATCGTCGCCACAACAACAAGAAAACCAAGGGTCCCAAACCCTCTCCGCCAACTTCTGCTCCTAATGGTGACAAAGGAGGGAAATCCAAAAATAAGAAGACTGACAAACATTGGAACTTTTGTGGGAAATATGGTTATGATAAGTCCAAATGTTTTAAGAAGATGAAAAATTTAGAAGCAACGATGAATAAGTATAACATCAATATTGATTCTATTTCTTCTTCTTCTTCTCATTGCCATGCACTTTCTTCTTCTAGTTTCTCCTTCAATGCAACTTCTACTTCTTCTAAATAGTGGCTTATTGATTCTAGAGAATCTTATCATATGACGAAATATAAAGCCATATTTTCTACTCTTAATGAAGTAACACCAAGAAAATATTTGTTGGTGATGATAGATTTCCTAGTGTTGTAGGGTTTGGAACAATTTAGGTAGATAATGGTCATTTCAATGATGTATTATGTGTTCCAAGTCTTTCCTGCAACCTTCTATCAGTATATCAAACCACACATTTGGGTGAAGGTAAAACCATAGAGTTTCCAGCTCACCAACTTGTAATCAAGGATCTAAAATATTCTAAGCATGATCTCGCAACTGGAATTTATGATGATATTACTAGGTTGGTACAAGTTTGACAACTTTGGGTCATCATATTTTCCATCAGTTTTTGTTGCTCATAGCGATGACTTGAGAAAACTTTGGCATGAGAAATTTGGTCATCTAAACTATCATTCATTGCAACAACTATGTGATCAACATATGGTGACTTCTCTTCCTCTTGTTTCCTACAGAGATGGTGTTTGTGCTAGTTGTTTTCTTGGAAAACATCATGAGGACATTTTTGACAAATGTGCCTCTTGGCATGCCTCAACTCCTTTGCAACTTATTCACAATGACTTATCTGGTGCGCTTTCCTCTCCTTATTTTTCTGGGTGCAAGTATTTCTTAAATTTTATTGATGACCTTTCCATATGCACTTGGGTTTACTTCTTAAAACTTAAGAGAAAAGTTTTTGACAAGTTTTTGGCCTACAAGGCCCTTGTAGAAAAGAAATTTGGACAACAAATTCAAAGGTTAAGAACAAATAATGGAGGCGAATAAGTGAACAATCAATTTACAAGTTATTTCACTACGTAGGGCATCCAAATGCAACACAANTATTTTTGGGAAGTACTAGATATTATAGACAAAGGCAAGTAGATGGCCCAATTTGGAGGAGCCCTAAGAAAAAGAGCCTTAATATGGTACATAAATTTTACTGAAAATAAACAAAGAACAAAAGATGAAATCAATGTAAACTTTCTATCATTCTTTAAAGAATAAGATGCTAAGAATCTTACTGTGCAAATAATTAAAGAAATAAAGCAAAGGTGAGGAGATATTGTTTGAGAACATGATAAGAGGTTCAAATATTTGTTGAGACAAATACCATACATGATTAATGAACAATTTCTTGTTCAATGGTACGTATCAAGATTACTACAGAAAATCCATGGTCCACTTGTTAGGATATTTCTTAGTGTTTTTATTTAGTATACATTACTATTCATTTGTAGTTAGGTCGTTCGACGGTCACGATAAGATTCTAACATAGAGTGATCCGATGGTTCATATTTTCCTCGATTTTAATGGCTACATTGATCCATAGCTTAACAACCAATTGGTCCATGATCTCTATTTAAAGAGCATGGAGGTTCATTTATCGATGATCGATTGTGAGAAAATATCTTGTAAATATCTCTGTAAATATACTTTTCTTTTGCATTAATAAATTACTCCAAGTGGCCTCGTTGGTTGGGGCCATGGATGTTTCCCCGTAGGGGTTTTACCGTGTCAAAACATCGATGTGTTGATATTTGATCTCGTTGTGTGAGTGGTTATTGACATTGTTCATCCTATTTCCGAATACCCTTGTTTTCGAACATGGTATCAGAGCACATGTGGAGACCTGCTCCCATTGTAGATAGATACCGTGAAGCCGTGTTGCCTCATCTCTATCTTTTTCCATTTTCACACATTTATGGGCTTAGAGAACTCTTCCATTGCGTCTGGAGCACTCTTTTAATTCAAGAATTATTTTCATTTCACTCGAAAAGGTTTTTGTTTTCCTAATATATGACCATTTTAGTCAAATCCAGAGGTATAAAGCCCAAATACGCCCTTTTAAATTTTTTCAAAGATAATATTTCAGTTTTTTTTGTTTTTTATTTCCGGGTTGCTACTCTTTTTGATATGTGTATACTTTTTTCCCTATGCACTGTGAAATCATGACAAATCAGAAACATATTGGAAAGGGTTTTCATGTCTGAGTATGTTTTTTTTTCGTGCACTCTGTGTGATCTCGGTAAATCATGAATAGAGGGAAAACTTGCATTTTCCCAGTAAGCTAACTGAGATTTAACCCTTGTTTCCATTGAGAAGAAATTTTGTTGTTGTGTTAAAATAATTTTTTATGAGCACGCTCTCCAAGGTTATCTTCAATAACAACAACAACAACAACAATCCTCGTTCTAAACAATACAATATGTTTTTCACTAGCTCACTTGGTTAAAAGTTTCTTTATTAGGTAAGAGGTCTTGAGTTCAAGTCTCTTTTTTGTTAATTGTTTTGAAAAATTTCATGCATCCATTGTAAAGTGTATTTTACTTAAATTATAAAAGTGAATAATTATAAGTAGCTTTAATATTTTATTTTAAAGTTATTTATTTTTCTTGCAACATTCTTTTGTAAAGTAACTTCATTGTAAAAGTGATCCCCACTTAGCCTGGTGGGTTAGCTCAAGTGGTTGAGTGTCATTGTTTGCTCAAATGAGTTTCCAGGGTTGACTCCCTGACCATGAGCTTGTTTAGGGTCTCACTTGATGTCCCCATCGGGTTAGGCTCGTAATCAGGCTGAACGATTTACCCTATTTACCATCCATGGAATGTGGGGAAGTACTCGGGGGTTTCCCGTGTTGTATTCCCAGGAAAAAAAAGTGATCCCCACTTATTCTATAAAAGTAGGTCACTTCATAAGCTACTTTTTTGTAAAAGTGAGTTTATTAGGAGGGGTATTACCATGTGGACCAACTTCTACCTGCCACATGGCTCTTTGGTTCCCATTTATGTCTTTTTCAAAATGGAATAACTTTCACATTCGAAGTCCGTTTTCAGTGTTTTTTTTTTTGAAATATCCGATTTGTTCGAGATCCTTCCATCCAGACCATTAGTTTCATATTTTTCTGCATATTTAATATGAATTCTCCCATTGATATTTTTTTTACTAGTACCAACTACTTTCAATGGAAATCCCATATGGAGGATTTATAAAGAAGTAAAGGACCGTACCATATCACCTTGGGAAAAGAAAAAGAACCCACTGATGATCAAAAGTATTCCAAATGGATTAATATGAATGATGATGCACATGTACTAATTAAAATGTCTATTTCTCCTGATTTAAGGTTTCACCTTCAAAAAATTGAGAGCCCGGATAAAACTTGAAAAAAGCTTAAAGTTGTGTTTGGTAAACAAAATATTATTCTAGCTCACCAATTGGAAAATAAGTTAATGAATTTAATTCCAAATGTTTTTTCTTGCATTAAAAACTACTTATCTAATGTCAAAACACTTATACTTTTATTTATAGAATGCAAACTAGATCTGAAGGAAGATCGATGCATATATGCTATTATTTCTAAGCTTCCTAGTGCGTATTCTATTTTTGTATCTACCTTTTATGCCACTAGAGAAGCTCTAGGGAGTGATTATAAAGAACTCTCTCTTGAGTCCTTTTGTGATTCTCTAATTCGAGAGCAATATAAGTTTGTGTAACTTGGATTGATAAACATTATAGGTACATCCAACAAATACTTAGTGGCTCAACAGGAGTATAGACTCAAGAATCCCAAAAATCAACATCGTCGCCACAACAACAAGAAAACCAAGGGTCCCAAACCCTCTCCGCCAACTTCTGCTCCTAATGGTGACAAAGGAGGGAAATCCAAAAATAAGAAGACTGACAAACATTGGAACTTTTGTGGGAAATATGGTTATGATAAGTCCAAATGTTTTAAGAAGATGAAAAATTTAGAAGCAACGATGAATAAGTATAACATCAATATTGATTCTATTTCTTCTTCTTCTTCTCATTGCCATGCACTTTCTTCTTCTAGTTTCTCCTTCAATGCAACTTCTACTTCTTCTAAATAGTGGCTTATTGATTCTAGAGAATCTTATCATATGACGAAATATAAAGCCATATTTTCTACTCTTAATGAAGTAACACCAAGAAAATATTTGTTGGTGATGATAGATTTCCTAGTGTTGTAGGGTTTGGAACAATTTAGGTAGATAATGGTCATTTCAATGATGTATTATGTGTTCCAAGTCTTTCCTGCAACCTTCTATCAGTATATCAAACCACACATTTGGGTGAAGGTAAAACCATAGAGTTTCCAGCTCACCAACTTGTAATCAAGGATCTAAAATATTCTAAGCATGATCTCGCAACTGGAATTTATGATGATATTACTAGGTTGGTACAAGTTTGACAACTTTGGGTCATCATATTTTCCATCAGTTTTTGTTGCTCATAGCGATGACTTGAGAAAACTTTGGCATGAGAAATTTGGTCATCTAAACTATCATTCATTGCAACAACTATGTGATCAACATATGGTGACTTCTCTTCCTCTTGTTTCCTACAGAGATGGTGTTTGTGCTAGTTGTTTTCTTGGAAAACATCATGAGGACATTTTTGACAAATGTGCCTCTTGGCATGCCTCAACTCCTTTGCAACTTATTCACAATGACTTATCTGGTGCGCTTTCCTCTCCTTATTTTTCTGGGTGCAAGTATTTCTTAAATTTTATTGATGACCTTTCCATATGCACTTGGGTTTACTTCTTAAAACTTAAGAGAAAAGTTTTTGACAAGTTTTTGGCCTACAAGGCCCTTGTAGAAAAGAAATTTGGACAACAAATTCAAAGGTTAAGAACAAATAATGGAGGCGAATAAGTGAACAATCAATTTACAAGTTATTTCACTACGTAGGGCATCCAAATGCAACACAAGGTTCCATATACACCATGAAAAAATGGTGTTTCCAAGAGAAAGAACCACACATTAAAAGAAATGGCTAATTGTATGATCCAATCTAAGGGATTAAGTCTAAAGTATTAGGTAGAATCTATTAACTGTGTAAATTACATAGTAAGTCACACTCCCACAAAGGTGTTAGAATATAATGGATGTGCTTGTTTTACCATTGACAATATCACTATTGTCACCCAACCATAGGCCGAAGCCACCCTCTGATCACCTCAACCTTGATAGAGAATCACTCCGGAAGCAAACCCTAGGCTAGATAGCCAAACAAAGGGTAGCGCACCTTTCCCCAAGAATAGTGCACCAACAATAGCTGATCAGATTGTCCAAACACTAACCAAGAGATAGTCCAAGCCAAACATGATCTGCTAGCTGTAGCAACTGCAATGGCATCTCTCCTCCAAACCTGCACACAAAACTGGGCACTGCAGTGTGCACAAGTGTTGCTCTGCAATTCTGAGACTCCCTACCAAAATGAAGACCGGCCTCCTATATTTATACTAATTCTACCTAACTTCCTAGGCCGACTTCTCATTCTGAGTATTTGTCTGTTCAATATAAATTATTTCTTCTGGCTGACTTCTTCTCTTGGAGGTTAATAACCTAATACAAGTTATCTTCTTGAGCCGACAAGTCTTCTAGGGTTATTAGCCAACTCATTAGGGTTTCTTCTTGCTTCCCGAAATATCTTATTCTTGTCAGGTTTACACGTGGAGGTAAATACCTCCCACAACTACCATAGTATCAACACTCCCTCCTAGCTAGGGAGGTATTACAGGTAATGGTCTTGAGCACAAACATACCATTCACCCGATAGCATCAATATAGTTGTATAGACTGTCTCATGACTATGTCATGAGCACTATCAGTGTCATCAGCTGAATCATCTCTCAGAACCATACTCTATCTGAGTAATCAGACATGACACTCACTCCATAGAGTGATACAAGAGCCATTCTTCTAATCTAGAAGAGTAAATGTTCTGAACCATTCTCTATCTGGGAAATATCTGTTCATCATTCATCTAGCTGATAATTATTTTCAACACTGTTGATAGTCTTCAAGGCAATCAGAACAATATCATTCGATAGAACACAACTATGTCTATCCGTAGTAGTACACAACTACCATCCAGTGGTACAACTACTACACCAAGTACCACACGGATACTTGATCAAACAGTGGAACACATCCACCACAATAGTATACATCTACTGTCTAGAGACATACAGTCTTCATAACAATCATCGGATATCAACCTGCACATAAACAATGTTATGTCATAAACTGAATCATTTGGTCCATTCTTCCACTCACATCTATGAGATCTTGGAAGAGCATCTTCCCTTAGAAGGTAAAACATCAATGATGAACTATCTGGACTATTCTTCTCAAGCAAGGAAGAATAACTGTCCTGATTTCTGAGCCTGGACCATTCCCCACCCTGGGCCATTCCTCCGACACTAAACAAAGTGTAACCTGGAGAGA
>JZKD02S1622005.1:635059-672697 GCA_000966675.3 Picea glauca | reverse complement strand
AAAATTATTAAGAGAAACTTTCCAAGATCACCTTAGTTTTGTTGAGTTAAAAGGTTAGGAAGGTTGGTGGTGTGACAAATATTTTGAAATTAAGATCTAATTGAGTATAAGCTAGACAATCTAAGAGAAAGTGTTTTTCATCTTCAACCTTCTTAGTGTCACAAATGTGACACACTCTTTCATCCCATGACGTTTTAGGAATTGACCAACTCCCAGTTTTACTATGGAGCTTGTGAGAATTTGTTCTTATCTTAGCAATGCTTATTGTTTTTCTTTACACTTGTCAAAGAGAGATAATTTTGATTTTCTAGAATAGGGTTGATTACATCCTTATAATACCTTAATTTTCTTTTTTCATCTAACTCTTTGTCACACCACATTTTCTCTTTAAATTTTGATTTAATGATATTTTTAATACTATTCTTAAATTATGAAAAATGGTCTCTTCCATGACTCCCCAATGGCTTAGCCAATATTGGACATCTTTATGCCATCCTTGCTTGAGTTGAAGGTGGTTACGACTAGATTTTGAAACAATTTTAGGAAGCCTCTTGTCTTCCATGTTGTTTAACTTGTTCTTATACATTAGGTATCTAGTCATAGTCATGTTCTTAATGGGGCAAAGGCTTACTCTAAGAGGAGATTGAGATAGGGTGTATTTCCTTTAATTTTGAGATTATAGGTTATAAAATTATTTTGGATTTGCTCTATCTTTCTCCAGGATTCACAAGAGATATTGAATCCCCAGACTTTGCATCAATATAGAATAACATGTGTAACAAGAGTCTCAAAGAGGAGTTTCTTCTTATCCCATATCCAAAGATCATCTGATTGACAATTGTTTCCAAGCCCATAATAAGCTTTTCATCCCCCAATAATCCTTTTTTCAATGCTATAATTTTAGTTGAGCTTGTGGTGAATATCGATTCCAAGATATTTGTATGAAGTCACTTCCTCCAAGTTATTGTTTTCATATACAAATGTATCATAAGTACTCATCGCCATAAAAATGATATCATCAACATAAAGTAGAAGATGAAAAATTGTCAAATTTATTTTTTATTTTTTATTTTATTTTTATAAAATAGATAATTGTTATTTAGTCTTAACATACCTATTTTATTAAAGATATTTATTTTACATGGGAGATGTATTTATTATCATAAATTTATTAAATATGATGAAATTTTGTATTTAAAATGCAAAATTTCATCATTTATGATAATAAATACCTCTTCATGTCAATTAATTTTTATTATTATTTAATTTTGATACAACTATTTTATAATAATATATTTATTAATGATGATAAAATTTTATATTTTAAATATAAAATTTTATCATTTTTAATAAATTTATGATAATAAATATATCTCTTTATGTAAAAGAAATATCATTAAAATAGTTGTGCTAATACTAAATAATAATTATCTTTTTTATTTAATTTGAAAATTTCTCACCCAAAACCAATAATAATATATTTCCTATAAAACAAAAAATAATAAAAAATATTACTTATTCAAGTGGGTCCAACAAATCGTTTCTTCCATGTAAGATTTAGTACATGAGCGGGCCAAAGAAACTCACTCATTATTTTTTTTTGGTTTTGTTCATTGCGAAGCTTATACCTATAAGAAAACATCAATTCACATTTCCAATTTAGCATTCAAGCATGGACACTAGATCTGTCGATAGCTTAGATTCCTGAAATTTTATTTCAGGTTAGAGTTTCTACTTCATAAATATTTTTCTTTTTTTTCACACAAATTGCATTTAAAGGAAACATTAAAAAAAGATTATCATGAAAAAGAATATTAATAAAAAAACAAAACTTTGTGATTTTTTTTTTCAATTTTAGAAAACAACAAAATCTATTCGTTTCTTTCCTTTATTCAATTTTAAGAAATAATGAATGCAAAGTAATGTTAGGCACCTGAAAATAACTCAAAAAATACATATGGGAAGGGTGATCTATTAACATTAATCAAGCAATAATTAACAAAGTAGTAGTGAATGCACCGATGGCATCGACTCCAATAACTTCTCCGAAGCCAAGAAATGTCTAGAAGAACTAATTCCAGCCATTGATCCTTAATCCGATAAATGATCAGAAATTTTCTAAGTGTGTATAAATTGGAGGCTTTGGCAATGCAAGTTTTAAGTTTTCTTGTATGTTCCCTCGTGTCTCTGTTTGTTGTGTGTTTGGGTGAGCTCTTTGATTTGGTATCAGAGTTGAGTGAGCGCTTTGAAAGCTGTGAGTGCCTCGTGAGAGCTATGAGGTTCGAGTGTAAGAAGAGGCGTCTACTTGCTGAGTGTTGTGAGTGTTGTAAGTGTTGAGGGTCGTGTGTGTTGTGAGAACTATGAGGGGCGACTATTGTATGTAGTCAATAAGTTGCTAGAAGAGTCTGTCCTATGCCAATCAACTGATAGGACAATTCATTGAGCAGATTCACTGCAATAAAAAGGAGAATCCCTGCAAAGTAGAACAACAAAGAATAATCGTTTCATTTGAACACTGATTGTAATAGCATGAGGGCGAGTGTCAACAAAACTTGTTGTTGTTAAACCTGAGGGTGGAGGAGCTGTGCAATTTTTGTCCACTGAAATTTGGGAAAATTTCTTTTTGGAGGAGGTCTGCTGCCAAGAAAAAGGCCTACATAAAGAAGAAAAGTAGGCGTCTGGAGAAGAAGTGTGTCTAGATCTACGAAGAGGATCCCATAAATCCATCATCTGTTGTGTTAAGTGTCTTGTTGTTTGTGTTTTAATGTTAGCTGAAATGAGGGGCCAACCAACATTTGAAGGCGAATCTAGAGAGGGTCAAGCCAAATATCTATAGAGAAGCTGCTTAGTAGAGAAGTCCAAGTTTTAAGTTTTCTTGTATGTTCCCTCGTGTCTCTGTTTGTTGTGTGTTTGCGTGATCTCTTGAATTTGGTATCAGAGCTGAGTGATCACTTTGAAAGATGTGAGTGCCTCATGAGAGCTATGAGGTTTGAGTGTAAGAAGAGGAGTCTTCTTGCTGAGTGTTGTGCGTGTTGTAAGTGCTGAGGGCCATGTGTGTTGTGAGAACTGTGAGGGGAAACTATTGTCTATAGTCAATAAGATGCTTGAAGAGTTTGTCCTATGCCAATCAATTGATATGACAATTCATGGAGAAGATTTGCTGCAACAAAAAGGAGAATCGCTGCAAAGGAGAACAACAAAGAATAATCATTACATTTGAATGCTAATTGTCCTAGCATGAGGGTGATTTCAACAAAAATTGTTGTTGTTAAACTTGAGGGTGGAGAAGCTATGCAATTTTTGTCCACTAAAATTTGGGAAAATTTCTTCTTGGAGGAGGTCTACTGCCAAGAAAAAGGCTCGCATAAAGGAGAAAAGTAGGCGTCTGGAGTAGAAGTGTGTCCAGATCTACGCAAAGGAAACCATACATCCATAATCCATTGTGTTAAGTGTCTTGTTGTTTGTGTTTTACTGTTAATTGAAGTGAGGGTCCAACCAACATTTGAGGGAAAATCCAGAGAGGGCCAAGCCAAATATCTATAGAGAAGCTGCTTGGTAGAGAAGTCCAAGTTTTAAGTTTTCTTATATGTTCCCTCGTGTCTCTGTTTGGTGTGTGTTTGTGTGAGCTCTTTGATTTGGTATCAGAGCCGAGTGATAAATTTGAAAGATGTGAGTGCCTCGTGAGAGCTATGAGGTTCGAGTGTAAGAAGAGGAGTTTTCTTGTTGAGTGTTTTGCGTGTTGTAAGTGTTGAGGGTCGTGTGTGTTGTGAGAACTCTGAGGGGCAACTGTTGTTTTTAGTCAATAAGCTGCTAGAAGAGTCTGTCCTATGCCAATCAACTGTTAGGACAATTCATGGAGCAGATTCACTACAACAAAAAGGAGAATCATTGCAAAGGAGAACAACAAAGAAAAATCATTGCATTTGAATGTTGACTGTCATAGCATGAGGGTGAGTGTTAACAAAACTTGTTGTTGTTAAACTGAGGGTGGAGGAGCTGTGTAATTGTTGTCTACTAAAATTTGGGAAAATTTCTTCTTAGAGGAGGTCTGCTGCCAAGAAAAAGGTCTGCATAAAGGAGAAAAGTAGGCTTCTAGAGCAGAAGTGTGTCCAGATCTGCGTAGAGGAGCCCATAAATCCATCATCCGTTGTGTTAAGTGTCTTGTTGTTCGTGTTTTACTATTATCTGAAGTGAGGGGCCAACCAACATTTGAGGGCGAATCTAGAGAGGGTCAAGCCAGATATCTATAGAGAAGATGCTTGGTAGAGAAGTCCACATGCCAGCCGAGAATATAGGTGATTGAGGATGCTTTCACAAATTGTTTGAAAGAGGTAGTGAAGGTATAAATATTGTCTTTTATGCCTGGTAATTTTGGTTTGATTTCAGTAAAAAGTGTCTTTTTTTCTGTTATGGTTGGGGTAACCTTGGAAGAATTGGTGAAAGGTGATTTTATATTGTTTAAAGAACATAAATCATGAGTTAAAGGTGACATGGGAAAAGTGTTTTGGTGTGTGAGGTGAATGTAATAATAATAAAAATTTGAACTAACGCTACATTTGAAGTCATGAATGGTTGTGATAATATGGTGTTTATTTGAGAGGGTGTTTATTTGTATGGATTATGACAAAGTTCACTTTAGAAAGAGGTGATGTTATATAAAATATTGTGATTTAGGCTCTACAGAATTTGGATAATTGATTATTATAGAGTTCTTTGGGTTCTAGAGTCTAAGTCATTTTGTAGAGATTTTAGTGCTTTCAAAAATGGAAAATATTATGGCAGATTCATATATAAATGAATCAAATAATTTAGATGGGGAAAATTATGTCAGCTGGAACTTTAAGTTGTAGACATTAATGGAAGTTTACAATGATTGACCGATGACATGTGGAGTCGAAACAAACCAGTTTCACCTATAGCCTCAGTTCAATATTGGGAGTGACAAGAGACCAAAGTGAAGGTGCTCTTGAGGATGTCTGTCAAGGACAATATCATTCCACACATCAAGGAATGAAAAAAATCCCATGAAACTTGGGAGACACTTAAAGGTTTGTATGAGATTAAGAACACAAATTGTTTCTTGTTTTTGAAGAGCAAGCTTCTTTCAATTAAGATGGAGGAAAATGAAAATATCAATAATTTCCTTTCTAGAATCAAAGAACTGAAAGATAAGCTAGGAGATATTGGTGAGAAGATTTATAGTATTGACCTGGTCACTATCACATTAAATGACATGTTGGATGAATATCAAATGTTCATCATTGGTCTTGAAGATAGAGAAAGTGCCCCTACTTTTGATGATTTGATAGGTATTCTTCTGCAATAGGAGGAACACATAAAGAATCTCAATAGAAGATCTCACAATTCAGATATGGGATTGGTAGTGAAAGGGAAACAACCCTACAAAGGAAATCCATGGAGGAGAAATAAAGAAGACAAGCCACATACAAAACCAGATCATGGAAGGGCACCACCAAGCACAAACAAAAAAGCGAAGAGGAATGAAGGATGCTTCTACTATGGTAAGTTTGGACATTATGCTAAATATTTTAGGAGGATGAAGTTTAATGAATCCAAATATAACAAATATTTAGGAAATTTTGTTGATAAAGGTGCCAAAGTATGTGATGATTTCAAAAACCTCAAGTTGTTTGTTTCTCATGCTACTTTATCAGTAGACATTGATGATGCTAATGCCTGATTTATTGATTTTGGTGCTTCAATTCCTATGTCATGTAATAGGAATTGGTTTGATACATATCATGACAATAGTAATGGTGCTCATATCTATCTAGGAGATGATAGATCACATGAAATAAAAGGGTATGGAGATGTATTTGTGAAATTTCCTAATGGTGATGTGAAACAAATACATAATGTAATGTATGCACCAAGAATAAAAAATAATTTGATTTCAGTATCCACCATTGCATATTAGGATCTAAAAGTTGAATTTGTTAAGTCACAATGTGTTGTGAAGGACATACATGATCAATACAAAGTCATTGCAAGAGGATCCAAAGTCGGAGGATTGTATAAGCTTGATGTTACAAGGAGAGATCATCAAGCATTGACATCCACAACTATGTCAATGGAAGATTTATGTCATCAAAGGTATGGACACCTAAACTATAGTGATATTATGTTGCTTCAGAAGAAATAAATGGTAGAGGGTCTTCTAATGCTTAAGAGTGAACATGTTGAATGTGAAGGATCCACATTAAGAAAAAAACATAGAGAAGAGTTTTGTACACATATAGATAAAAGAAAACAAAAAATTCTTGACCTAGTGCACACTGATGTTTGTGGAACCATGAAAAATAGATCTCTTGGAGGAGCATATCATTTCCTTATCTTCATTGATGATAGGAATATATACACTTGGATATATTTTATGAGAAAGAAAAGTGATGTCTTTGAAATTTTAAAGAATTCAAGAATATGGTTGAAAAGAAAACAGGAAGGGACATCAATATTCTCAGGTTAGACGGAGGAGGAGAGTACACATTAGGGGCATTCATCAGTTATTGCAAAAACAATGGGATTCAAAAACAATTTACAATGCCACATACTCCTTAGCAAAATGGAGTAGCTGAGAGGAAAAACAAAACCTTGGTTGAATGTTCTTGCAATATGATAAAAGGTAAAAATATTTCTAATGGTTTTTGGGATAAAGAAATAAGTACTGCTATGTATCTAAAGAATATGAGTCCTACAAAAAATTTAGAGCTCAAAACACATTTTGAAGATTTTTATGGATATAAGCCTGAAGTTAGTCACTTGAGAATATTTGGGAGAAAAACATTTGCTCATATTACAAAACAAGATAGAAGAAATCTTGATGCCAATTAAATTAAATGTATATTTATTGGTTATTGTAGAAATCACAAAGATTATAAATTGTTTGATCCTAACACTCATAAGGTGTTTGCAAGTAGAGATATGTTATTTCATGAAAATGCAAATGAAGTACGAAAAGTAGATGGTTATGATGTATGGAAATTACCCAAATAAAATGAGGAAAGTGTTAAAGAAGAAGATGAACAAGTCCAAGGTGAAGCTCCAAGAATCAAATACTCTACAAGCAGCCAGAGCATGCCTATAAGAGGTGACAAAACTCCACAAAGAAGTGAAGAACTAAGGAAGACAACAATACAATCTAATATCCCTGTTAGGTATAAATACTATGCCTTAATAACTCAAGCTATGAATGTGGTAGAGCCTTTAAATTATGAGCAAGCTAAATACCATAAAGAATGGATGGATGCCATGAAGGAAGAATGTTATTTTATAATTAAAAATGAAACATGGGAATTGACAAAATTGCCTGAGAAAAAAAACCCCATAGGATCAAAATGGTTGTTCAAATGTAAATTTAATGTTGATGGTAGTATAGACAAATACAAAGCTAGATTGGTTGCCAAGAGTTATTCACAGAAATAAGGGAGAGACTATGAAGACACTTTTGCACCTGTAGAAAAAAATGAATATCATTAGATTAATGATTGCATTGGCTACCAAGTATAATTGAAAGTTGTATCAATTAGATGTGATCAAGTCAACATTTATGAATGGAGAATTAAAAGAAGAGGTTCATCTTGTTCAACCAGAGGGGTTTGTAAAGAAAGGTCAAGAACATCTTGTATGCCAGTTGAAGAAATATTTATATGGACTTAAACAAGCACCTAGGTCTTGGTATGAGAAAATTGATACATTCTTCTTTCAACAAGGTTTTATAAAAAGTAAAAGTGATCCCAATCTCTATATCAATAAAGATGGAAATGGTCAAATTTATTTGATTTCTTTATATGTGTATGATCTTACCATGACAAGAAGTGCTACTGGATTGATTGAAGAGATCAAAAGAAAGTTGTCATAGGAATTTGAGATGAAGGATCTTGGATAATTACATTATTTTTTAAGCCTTGAGGTATGGAGGGACAATGGAAAGACCTTAATCACACAATTTAAATATACAAAGGAGGTAATCAAGAGGTTTAATATGAACAGATGTAAACCAATATCTACTCCATTAAAACATAATGTTAAGCTCAACAATAATGATGACACAAACGAGGTGGATGGTACTTTGTATATATAATTGGTGGGAAGTTTAAATTATGTCACCACAACTAGGACACATATTTCATATTTATTTATCATTCTTAGCCAATTTATGGCTAAGCCTCATGAAAATCGTTGGAAATATGCTAAGAGAGTCCTTCAATATTTGAAAGGGACTATTCATTTTGGTATTGAATATACTAATGATTTTGATGTTGAATTGACATGTTTCTTAGACTCTCATTGGGAAGGAGATCCAAATGACATGAAGTCTACTACATGATATGGATTCAGTATTGGATCAGGGATCGTGTCTTGGAGCAATAAGAAACAACCAACTATTTCTTTGTCATCCACTGAAGATGGGTACAAAGAATTATGCAATGCCACCTATGAAGCAATCTAGAAAACAATCTGGTGTATCATGCTAGGTCAAATCATATTGAGACACACTATCATTTTGTAAGAGAAAAAATACAATCAAATGAAATTGATGTATTGTATTGCAACACAAATGATAATGATGTTGATATATTTACAAATCATTGGACCATGATATCAATGGTAACTCTTCAACCATTTCGTAGTGTGTCAACGAGATTGAGCAACTGCCTAATGTGCTCATTGTAACTTTGGCTAAAATTTAGTGCGTCTCGAGATGCACATTATCTAGCATCTAAAACATCTTATCATATTTCATTATGTTCATTTTATTAAGTATTAGTCCAAAATTATTTACATCAAAGGACTTGACCACGAGTTATATGGCTATAACATGTAATTAAACATTTATCTAATGCTATCCATTAATTATTGAATACAAGTAAGTCTTGTTTGTGCACAATTCAAAACATCATCTCAATAACTCTAAGTATTCATTTACAAATTAGTTCTTTACTTGTTAATAGTATATTATCATTTTTAATGGTAAGATAGAGGGTGCAATGTTTTCATAACCGTAAAATAGAATAACGGTTTAGATATTGTGTTTTAGAAATGTCACCCAAATTTATGCTCATTTTCTTAAGTATGAGTCCCAAATTATTTGCATCAAAGGAATTGACCACGAGTTATATGGCTATACCATGTAATTAAACATTCATCTAATGTTATCCATTAATTATTGAATACAATTAAGTTTTGTGTGTGCACAGTTAAAAACATCAGATTCAATAACTTTAAATGTTCATTTCCTCGGATGGGTTGCCACGTCAATAGCATGCAGTGCCTAGTATTAAAGGAGCCTACTGCCACCCTCACGCCCATTTCTCGTATGGAGGGTATCATTCAAGGCAGTTCAGAGGAGGTTAGACATCTCCCTCATGTAGGTTTAATGGTGCCTTCAGTGTGCCATGGATGGTGGATGATGATGGGTACGAGAGACATGCACAAGGTCATTTAAGATCCCTTGGTTCCCCTCCACTTCCTCCGGGTATGTTACGGTTCCACCCAATCAGTTCAACTATTTCATTTTGGCTTTGCTCCTATCATTCTCCCTGCTATGCGATTTCTCAAGCCGCTTATAGTTTGGTTTTTCCTCACTGCCATGCCACGAGAGCGTGGTAAGCCTAAGAGAGGGCATTCCTGGTATAGCTATGCTTCCAAGAAACATCGAATTCGCAATCTTGCCCAGGCTTCTTCGAACCTCTCTGATTTTTTGAGATGGGGAGAAAAATACACCTCTAATGGCCATTGTAGAGGAGGAGATTCTAGAAGATCCAATTATGGTTTCGCCAGACTCCCTCCTCTACACAGTCCCAGACCCCCATGACCCACCTAGCACCAGTAACTCTGTCCTTGTTGCAGTATGTTCCTCAGACTGGGCGACTTTCATAATTGAGGAAGATATTTCTTCGGTCGATTTCCCAATAGAGCCTCCACCACGCTCCTCAACTCCGAACCAAGACCCGCACTCCACTTGCCACCTTGCGCCAAAGGATCTAGAGCCCATCTTCGAGATGCACAGGGATATGTAGGAAAAACTTCATAGGCATACCTTGCTCAACAACTGACTCAACATTTGTATGGAGTGCTCTCGAGCTAACAAAACCAACAACGGTGCCCGACCTACGCACAATTGTACGTCTTCACTCTTCATGGTGGAACTCAGGCTGACACAAGTTTCACTGGTTCTTTTGATGATTATTCCTTTCCTTTAAGCTCTATGCACTTTTTTTTTGCAAAGATACATTGGATTTTCCATACTCTTGTTCAATATTCTCTCTACATGTTTAGACAGGTCAGTCACTACATTCCCTTGCCACCTGTTCCAGTTTCCAAATGTTTGGAGGAACAAGTGGTGTTTTTTTTTTCATGATACAGTTGGAATAGAAGATCACCATCTGTTATGGTTTCCACTTGTCTGGCAAAACAAGTGGAAAACCTCCAGACATGGCTTTGTTATGTATGATTACATCAAATTTCTGAGGAATTTAATCCTTTTATATACAAAAAAAAACAAAAAAACTTTAAGTGTTCATTTACAAATTAATTCGTTTACTTGTTAATAGTATCTTATTGATTTTAATGGTAAGATAGAGGGTGAAATGTTTTCATAATCGTAAAATAGAATAGCGATTTAGATATTGTGTTTTAGAAATGTCACCCAAATTTGTGTTGTTTACAATGTACATTTTAAATAACAGTCATTAAATAGGCCAAACTTTTACATTGTAAAAAAATAGTTTTTTTGGCATTGAATAAAGATGACAGTGAATTTCTTTTAGAAGTAATTTCATATGGAGAGGGTTGATGAGACTATTAATTATGACACTGCACAGTTTTATATATTATGATTTGATGTAACATTTTGATCTATTACGGGATTAGGTTGATGAGGCCCTGCAATTATGGATAATATAGGTTTATAATAGTTTAAACCCAAGTGGGAGAGACACTATGAATGAAATGAGGGCAATGGTTGTGGTTCAAGGCACAACACACTCAATCTAGGTTGAACATGGTTGTTTATCATCCCAATCTTTCCTTATTGGCATTATGTCTCTGGTTGCATTTGGTTTATTTGATTAGCATAGTATATTATTATTGGAATGAGGGAAATTCCATAATGAATGGGATAATTAATAAGTTTGAATGATGGAAGCATGCCATCACCCTGTTCAATTTGTTGGATTTATCTCTGTATTCCCTTCCAAATTCAAACATCAATTTATATCCTTTAATGCCTAATTCATGGGGTTTACTACTATCTGGATCTATAATGACTTATGCCTTTGTTAACTTCTACCTCATTCCTCTACCCCCTTAGATTAGTTGGAAGCTCTATATCTAGCTTGTGTAATCCCTCTTAGCCATAATGAAACCCCCCTCATAGAGCCTAAAAATTTATTGGTGTCCTCATTTAGAACACCCCACAATGTGGTTGACATCTCCATTATCATTCAGGTGACCACCACCCTATCTTGTTTGGTCCAATCCTCCAACCATGCAACATGGAAACAAAGTCCATGTTCTTAAAAGTAACAAAAGAGGGCTTGCCAAAGGCAACACAACCACTAGAAAGCATCCTCAACACACCCAAACACATAAATGCATGAATCGTGCCAAAATAGATGACATAAGGGTAGTAGAAGACTTCCACAACCAATTCTCAGTAAAAATCAAAGAGGGTACGGAAAAAAGGAAGAAACCATAACACCAAAAAATGTCCAAAGAACAAGTAGAAGCAAAGTTTGAAGGCCAAATAACTAATCCAAGGTACTCTAGAACATGTGATACTAAGATATTCAAGCTAACAGAGTTACACTAGCTCATCAAAGCCTTTAATGTTCAAATAGCAGAGGAGAAAGGGAGCCAATACCGAGATATGATGCACAAGTTAAATGCCATGGAAATAAAATTTGATACCCTTTATAGATAAATTTTCAATATTGAGATTATTGTGGATAACTATGTAGACAATTTTCAAATTCTGAAGGGACACTATCAAACTCATTTTTTTTGGATGAAGACCATGAAACCTAGATGGATGAGCAACCATGGAAAGCTTAGAGACATGCAATGTCATGGAATTTAATATGATGTTATACAACTTTTTCTTTCATGTTCAGTAGAAAATTATAGACATAAACTTCCAGTTATCATATTCTACTATCAATCGTGAGATGAAGCAAAACCATCAGTTTTTTAATGATCCTAATTTCCTTAAATTTTTTATGTTATATTAATATAAATAATAGTGGTCTTGATTTCCATAATTTTTTATGCTCTATTAATATAAATAATATATAACTTAAAAAAATATATATATCTAACCTTAGGATTTAGGAAAAATTAAACATATGCATAAATATACAAAACTTTATCAACAAAAAAGAAAATCAAACTAGCATACCCCCGAAGTGGGGGAAGGGAACACTGAACAAAATCCAGAGTATATATGTTGGAAAATAAATTTTTATTTTCTTAAACTATGGTGGGATGTGTACTATTATTACCTTTTGAAAGTACCCGTTGCTGTGTTTCTATACTTTTATTGAATGCTAGGATTTTGCCTCTTTTTGTGCAATTAGATTCTAAAAATAAACTGAAGGATCCCTTGGATTTCAAGTGGTTGAAGAGAATTAAAAGATCAAGCATATAGTGAAACTGATTGCCAAGAAAATAGGCAGGCTTGTTACACTGCCAATTGTTCTACCTTTTCCCAAAAATTGGGTAGCCCTTTTGATGCTCTCTACATTCTCCTTATGGACTTTACAAATCAATGCTTAAGATTTGGCCTAAATTCCACTTGTTATTCTTCCTATGTTTTCTAGAAATAGATCCCCATCACCACAATGATAAATATACACCCACAGAGCCTTGAAAGAACCATCTCTAATAAGCTATCGTGGAGATCTATATAAGAATCATCTTGATCCATTTTCTTAGTCCCTAGTGTGGAACAAATATAAAAAGTTTTAATTTATAATCCTTTTCAATAATTGCCATGAATGTTGAAATTCAAATATGATGAAAAATGTGAGAACATTCCATGACCCTTTGAGGTGGCTTATGGTTATCTCTAGTTCTTCCATTCTATGGACAACATTAACTAAAAATAAAAATTAATTTTAGGCTCAGTTATGAAATTTCTTTGCTCTTCAAAGCAATCCAAAGCATTATACTGAAACAATTATACATTTTCCCCTGATGGTTTGGTTTCCAAGAAGAATTGAGTATAGAAAGTATGGTTACCTTTTTACTCATGAAGAGATCATCTCCTTGGAAAATAAAGGACACAACATGGTGTGATGCCAATGTGAAAATAACAACCATACCAACTACAGATTTATCAAGAGTCCCAAAAGGCCATGATGAGGTATAGGATTAAATCACCTTGTTATGGTCCTCAAGAGGAAATATATATATCCTTTGGGGTGAGAAAAGAATTGCTTTAGTGGTGGAAAAAACTCCAAAATATAATCATTGGCCAATGCATTCCATATTGCAAGTCTAATTGAAGCCTCATCATCCCTGCACACATAAACTAATACTTAACACACACAAAGAGTAATATTAATTGAATGGAGCACTTCAAACACACACATGATCATGATAAATACCTTTGAGGCTATATTAAGTATAGCTTGTAGGAATCCATGATACAAAATTGCTTGAGTTGAATCATGTCCATCAAAGTATTGCACTGGTCAAAGCTCTCCAAAACCTCATCCTTACTTTCACCATTATTATGATGCTATTATTCAATACTAGAAAATGGTAAACCAAAAGAGAACATGACCTTGAAGATCGTGCTCTTGGAAAACTTGATTGTGAACTATGGTTCGGGAAATTAGAAAACATATGACACCAAAATATATATAGTTCATGTCAAACATATTTAAAGTGAAATTCAAGTAGCTAAGTCTCCAAACTTTTGTTGGAAAAATCAAATTGAGTTAATGTGTTTTGAGTAACCAGAGGATGAGGGTGATTTTTGCTCAAATTAGGCCTCAAGGAAGATTGAGAAGCCATATACTTTCTTTTTCAGCTAAACTTGTATTTTGAAAAAAGGACATCACTTAGATGTTAAAGTAGATGATATCAAGAGCCAACATGGTAGTATATCTACTCTGCAAAAAAGTACAACCAATTAAGCTACAAAATATCAAAAGATTTCTTTACAAACTAAGTTGGACTAATAACATGGAAATATTTTTAAGTCAGTTTGGTTGTGGTCTAAAGACATGTTGGTACACTTGATGCAATGATGACCCGTGTTCAAAACCTAACAGATGCATTCTGTGTGACAATGCAATTGAATGAATCTGTTTGAGGTCTGGATCACAATAATGTGTAATGTTAAGGTAGCAACACTGGCTCCATAATAATGTGGAGATATTAAAGCTAGAAACTGTGCTACTGCAGTCTTTTGTGCAACGAACTAATCTCCAAAATAGAAAAATATTTCTCCACAAACTAAGCTAGACTAATAACATGGGAATAATTTAGTCAGTTTGGATGTGGTATAAAGACAAGTTGGTACACTCCCTGCAATGATGACCTAGGTTCAAAACCTAGCAGATGCATTATGTGTGATAATGTGATTGACTGAATTTGTTTGAGGTCTAGATCACGTTAATGTGGCATGTTAAGGTAGCAACACTGGCTACATGATAATTTGGATATGTTAAAGCCGACAAATGTGCTACTGCAGTCTTTTGGGCATGTAAAGTTGATGTTTACAAGGAGTTTAAGTGCATGTTAAAAAAGTTAAATTTGAAAAAATATTAATAATTATTTAGAAAAAACTGACTGAATATGACAGAGTCATATGCAGTAATAATTTGAAAAAGAAAATGGGACTATACTATAAATTTATATTGAAAACGGTTTCATATCTAGCAATAATGCAAAAAATAAAATGAAACTGAGATTGTACTTTAAATTTACATTGAAAGAAAAATGGAATTAAGCAAAATGGAATGCAATTTATCATTTAAAAAAAACAGAAATGGGGTTAGAACTTAGGCTGTAAGTTTAAATAAGATAATGACATATGGGAAAAGGCGCTAGAACATATCTTCAAAATTAAACAAACACACAAGGTCTAAATCTTGCTACAAATTCCATTCGAAGGCAAGCTCAAGCTTAAAAATGCATACTTTGTTTCATGTTCTTGATTGTGTAAGTAGGAGTTCTCACAATAGTCTGTTGCAAAATACATATGTGGTCTTAAATTTTGAGATCTTGCAATGACCAACATAAATACATGGAATAAAATAAAGGGAATTATTAGCATCGATGAAAGGATTGAAGAAAGGGGTTGGAAGATGAGAGGAGGATAAAATGAGACCTCAAGAGCATTGAGGAAATGGATCCTGCGTCGCATGGAGAATTTATCGAAGGTCGTGTCTCACTTTATTGATGCTTGTTACTGCTCCATTTCTCAACATACTTTTCTCTTTCTAGGACCACTAATAATTCCCATTCAATGCATAGATGAAGTTGTGTTCTTCGAAGAAGAGGGTGAACCAAACACTCCATTTTTGTGCAGAATAAGAGTAGGTGCATGAGGCTCCAAGACAAAAACAATAGTTGTGGCTTATTAACTACATAAATAATTAAGTTGTACAAGCCCAAATACATTGGCTAGTTGACATACATGCATGGTTTTTTTCGAAGTTAAATTCCAATTTTCTTTGTGAAAGGTGATTTGTATTTTCAAATTTTAAAAGTAATCCGACACCAAACTTTCTCAATGAAAAAAGACAAAACAAAGAGGAACCATGGTGCCACATGTGTAAGTGCATTGAATAATTTCAACCTCCAACTGTAAATCCATGCAAAGTCGTTGTGACATGATTCCAATCAAGCCATAAGCTTGTAAGAGTGTACATTTTGGCTACATGTTAAAGTTCGATAAAACAACCAACATCCACCTTGTCTACCTTTCCCCACCCTCAACCTGTCCCCTCAATTTGACATCTCAATTATGCAAGTAGTATGTATTATGGGTACAACATAATACTCTCCAAGTAGGATGTATTGTGAGCAAGCAATATGCACCATTAAATATAATAGACACTGCCATATGTCATAGTATTGCACATATTACATTGTGTACATGTTAGTATATATTCGACTTTGCACGTGTATGCAGTTTGGCCAAGCAATAGGCATTGTATAGAAAACATTTGATCACAACAACAAAAACTTGCATATGTGAATATGTGGGGTTTCGACCATTAAACCTAGTAGATGCTTGGATATGTGGGGTTTCAACCATTAAACTAGGAAGATGCTTGGATATGTGGGGTTTCGACGCATAGTGCCCTTTGAGCCAACTCTTAAGCACCATCAATGATCCAATCCCCTAGAAGATAAACTCTAATCGATCTTGATGATTGAAGGAATCTTTTCCTCATCTTTGAGATATTTCTGCAAACCATAGTTTATTGAATATTCGTTTTCCAAGAAAGTAGTTGTAAAAAGTGATATTACATTCAAAGATGCTTGAGAAATTGAAAGAAAAATAAAAATAAAAACCCGATGGGAAATAGATAAATTGCTTGTTAAGCTCTATCAAGGATGATGAAGAGAACAAATCTTGAATAATTAAAAATAAATTAAAGAAAATACGAATATTCACAATTGCGACTAACATAATTTGTCATTCTCTATCAAAAGAATATTCTACCATTTTTTTGCTAAATTCTCATTTTCCATATCTCGTGGGATTTCTTTCGAGAACCAAAAAAAAATCCTTTTAATCTAGCATTGTGAAACCCTAGCACCCTACCCCGTTGGGAGAAACTTCCAGAATTTTTCCTCCAGAGGAGAAAAGGATGTGGAATACCATTTATGATCACATCCATTACAAATATTATAATAGTTTGGACCTAAAATCACAAAAATGTATTTTGAACCATAAATATTGAAGAGAAAAAATTTCATTTCCATAAACTATCAAACCCAGAAAGAAAGACCACTCAGAGAATACATTACCATATATGGTTCCATCATTCAAAGAAAACAACACATGCCTTCATCTCTCTGGAGAGAAATATATTAAAGTTTCAAAACAATTATGCCATGCTTGAAAGAACAAGCATGGAACTGTGTATCCTACCACTGGGAAAAAAAAAATGTTGTTATATCCATGAATAACCAATAAACAGTTGAACATAGATGGAAACCATAGTACTAATATGAACATTGAAGCATAACATTATTCACCAAAATGAAAGTCCTAACAATAGTCTGGAAGCCACTTGTATCTGATTGTTGGCCTAGTGAAAAAGGTTGATGATATCATACCATAAGCCTATTAAACAATGCAGGATACCATATCATAAGCCTATCAAATACTACTGACCTTGACCTCTATTCTCGACTGCTATTATTCTTTACAATTATGAAAAATTGTGATACAAAATTGACTCAGAAATTCAAAACATTGATTAGTTCACCAGGGAAGGACTTATACCTATTAACCATAGTGTTTGAAAATAAAGTTTCCCTTGGCTAGGAATAGCCTACAGATCAAAAGGAAAACATTAGGATATTGGTCCACCTATATTCTTATGATGCTAAATATCCTTGGGTTGGGATCGAATTTACTTTTTAGATTTTAAAAAGCAATCCTCCATGAGTAGTGAAAAATGGTGCAAACACGAGTGACTCAACAACCATTAGTTTGATAAGAATGTTCAAATATGGCCCTGATGTATATTTCAATGGATCCCTTATGGTATCACCGATAACAACAACCTTGTGTGCATCAGATCCTTTAGGACCAATTTCTCTTACATCTTTTGATGCCCTTGCCTACAACAATCGACAACCCACAAATCAATTAAAAGTTGCCAAGTATGGTGAACACGAGAGAGTTAGAGATATTACATCCAAAATGATGTACCTCTATGTATTTCTTGGTATTGTCCCAAGCACCAACAGTGTTGGAAGCTGATATTGCAACATGTAATCAATAAAATGAATCATCACAACATTTCCATTTCCTTTTCTGGGATAAGAAGAACATTTTCAAAGGAAACAATACTTGGAAAGTACCTGTACTCCTGAGACAAGGGCTCTAGCCAAAACTCCAGACATAGTCTTAACTCCAAACAAGGTACCGACAATGAGGGGTGTGAGCATTACAAGGGCAGCAGGAGGAATCATTTATTTAAGTGAAGAATCTGTTGATATCTTCACACAAGTTGCATAATCTGGTTTGGCAGTTCCTTCCATCAAACTAGGAATATCTCTGAACTGTTTGCAAACCTATTCAACCATTTTCAATGGTGCACTTCCCACACGTTTCATTGTCATAGCTGAAAATCAGTGAGGCAACATGGCCCCAACAGTTAAACCAATGAATACTTTGGGTGTAAGGACATGCACTTTTGAAATTGCAGCCTGGCTTACAAATGCTCCAAATAATGCAAGAGAAACAATTGCAGTTGAGCCGATGGAAAATCCCTACAAGAAATAAATATTCATTCACGACCCTTTATCAAGGAATCACAACATATAAAGTGATATAATACATAGAAGAATCAACGTCCAACAAATAATTGGAATATACTGCATCTTTCCTTGCCAATTGCAACAATAGTATTCCTTGTAGCGTCTAGAGCATCAATCCCTTCACAGATCTTATGGATAAAGCCAACCATCTCGACAATACCACCAACATTATCACTAATAGGACCATAAGCATCTATCCATAGTCTAGTTGCAATGGTAAATCAATGCATGAAACCATCAAATTCAATTACATCCACATCAGTGAAATGGGATGTGGAATCATTATAGATTAGACACAATTTTTAAACATACAGTAGGCCATGTTATCCGAAAAGTTGCTTTACACTTCCTGTGGACATTTTTGCCCAAAGAAAGAGTTACTAAAGTCAACAAAATCTTGAATCTATATTCTAAATCTATGTTGATGTAATGATGGATTTCTATATACTCTATGAAGCAAAGAAAATTGCTTTGTTTCTATGTTACAAGTATTAGGTTTCTTAGAATGAAAAAAATAGTGTTCTTCATTATGCCAAAACATACAAAGAGGTATTCTATGACTCTACATAATCAAAACTAAGAAAAACTCACATCTGGGTTACGAGGGTCATCTTTGGGAATGTTTTGCTCAATCTTCTCAACAAGATCAACACCAACATCAACAAGTTTAGTGTAAATTCATCCACCGACTCTTCCAAAAAGATAAATTGAAGACCCACCAAGACCATAACTGGTAATGGATTCAAAGAGGCCCTCCCAGTCATCTCCATAATAAAGCTTGAAAATGTTAATGGTGATGTACAGGACCAAAAGTCCATTAGCAACAAGTAAGAAACCCATCACATCTCCAGACCTAAATGTTGTAATGAAGGCCTTCCCAACACTTTTCCTAGCTTCCAAAGTGGTTCTTTCATTAGCATATGTTGCAATTTTCATTCCAAGATAACCAAACAAAAAATATGTGAAAATATTCCAAGATATACATAAATTAGTTTATAATTTAATATATATAAATTGTTTTCTTCACATATTTTTGTGGATTATTATATCAATACATTATCTTACATCGACTTACTTTTTTGTTTGTGTATAATTGTATAAATAAATTATTTTACAATTTAATATAAAAAATTGAATGTTGAACATTAATGATATTTATAATAAATCATAAAATATTATTTCCAAACTATATAATTGACACAAATATTTATTATATTACATTATCTTATATTGACTTGACTTTTTTTGTTTGTTTATTATTATATAAATACATTATCTTATATAATTGACACAAATATTTATTATATAAATACATTATCTTGTATTGACTTGACTTTTTTGTTTGTCTATTATTATATAAATGCATTATTTTATATTGACTTGACTTTTTGTTTGTGTATTATTATATAAATACATTATTATATCGACTTACCTTTTTTGTTTGTGTATTATTATATAAATTATTATTTTACAATTTAGTATAAAAAAATGGATGTTTCATTAATGATATTCATAATAAATCATGAAATATTATTTTTGAATTAGAGTTGACAAAAATATTTATATAGATTTTCTAACCTAATATAGGTCTAAGCCGTTGATTATGAAATATATTTTCTAATTTAATATATGATAAATTGCTTGCTTCATATAATTTTGTGGATTATTATGTAAATACATTGTTTTATTGACTTGACTTTTGTGTTTCTTGCATAAATAAATTATTTTACAATTCAATATAAAAATTTGGGTGTTTGATTAATAATAAATAATGAAATATTATTTTTATACCTTTTTTGTTTGTGTATTATTATATAAATTATTATTTTACAATTTAGTATAAAAAATTGGATGTTTCATTAATGATATTCATAATAAATCATGAAATATTATTTTTGAATTAGAGTTGACAAAAATATTTATATAGATTTTCTAATCTAATATAGGTTTAAGCCGTTGATTATGAAATATATTTTCTAATTTAATATATGATAAATTGCTTGCTTCATATAATTTTGTGGATTATTATGTAAATACATTGTTTTATTGACTTGACTTTTGTGTTTCTTGCATAAATAAATTATTTTACAATTCAATATAAAAATTTGGGTGTTTGATTAATAATAAATAATGAAATATTATTTTTAAATTATAGTTGATATAAATATTTATTATATAAATATATTATTTTATATTAATTTGATTTTTTGTTTTTGTATTATTATATTAGTATAGATTCATCTTAACTTTGAATTTATAAGTGTATAGAGGGATCGAATTTACGTAATATAAAATTTTAATATTTTTTTAATTTTTACACTTTAAAAGATTTAATACAAGTATAGATCCAGGATTAAAATGAATCTATATTATTAATAAAGCTATATATATTTATGTATATGTTTATTTTTTTAAAAGATATTATTAGCATAATTTTTTTTTATGGAAATGAGGACCACTACTATTTATACTATTATAACACCAAAAATTTAAGGAAATTAGGATCATTAAATACACGTCACCTTAACTTAAAACTTTCTTGCCCCTCTTTGCAAACTTATTTTCCAATTTAAAAAAATTTGGAGCTGTTGTCAGACACTCCATTTCTGGGGTCCACTCAAATCCAGCATGAGGGGTTTTCAAATTTAACATTTTTTAATAAACGATGAGGTTTTTCGTATTTTAGGGATGGGTTAGTAATTTAAGACATGTTTGAGAATGTGCTGAAGTTCATTTAGTTCCATCATATGGGGCCCACCTCGGAATTTCTTGGTTGTGTGCATGTATGTTCTCTAGCTTACAATTTCTTGGTCTAGTGCATGCGTCGAAAAAAAAGTGTAATAATAGATCAAGGTCTTGTGGCAATAGATTAAATGTTTTTATAGGAATCAAACTCCACACAAGCTAATATTTATAGATTAATTGTTCTACATACTAGAGGCTAAACCTAACCAACATCTTCTCAATTGTTGTCGGTCATGTTTGGTTGCTTCGTCGAGCTGTATGACTAATTTTTTACTTTATTAGTCCCTGTCGTAGGCGTAGAGGGACTATAACAATCGATAAATCGTTGACTGCATATTACTTTGTACTTTGACTCGAAATATTTGCACAATACCTATTGTTGGAGCTATGGAAATAAAAACATATATTTTTATATAATAAAAAGTAACATATATGTACTGATCTGATTGGATAAGAGATTGGAGGTCTTATTGCCAGCTTTGCTATTCCCAATGTACTATATGGAAACATATCCAAAGTTTTTCTCATATTCAATATGTTTTAATCATATATTTTTCCTGTATCTTGCTTCAAGGTTGATTAATGCTAGCATTAGTTCGAATGTTTGTATTAGCATTTTCTGCTACCCAAATATATCCGCAAGTTTTGATATGTAATAAACATATTGAAAAGTTTTGATATCCAAGCTTTGTAGTGATTGAGAATTCCAAAGTTTATAGCGTCATTCCCAATGTACTATATGGCAACATATCCAAAGTTTTTCTCGTAGTCAGTATGTTTTAATCATATATTTTTCCTGTATCTTGCTTCAAGGTTGATTAATGCTAGCATTAGTTTGAATGTTTGTATTAGCATTTTTTGCTACCCGAATATATCCGCAAGTTTTGATATGTAATAAGCATATTGAAAAGTTTTGATATCCAAGATTTGTAGTGATTGAGAATTCCAAAGTTTATAGTGTCTTTGGCAGATGTATATTTCTCGAAATGTATTGACACTTATTTCGAGATGAATCAATAGGACTGACTGCATAAATTTTCACATGACGCGAGGTTCTGCAACACCCCTGAGAGTCTTAAATGTTTATGTAAATACGGTTCTCGGAGTACATTTTTCCTCGAAATTTTGTATACAATTAAAGTGAATTTGCACTTGATTGTAATAGTCGTTGTATGTTTCGTCCTTGTTCTGCCATTGAAGCTACATACATTGTTTACTGGTTCAATGAATGCTTCTTCTTCACTAGTTTGTCGGTTGCTCCCATTGTATGTTTCATCCTCGTAATCGTTGAGGCTACATACATTGTTTACTGGTTCGGTGAGTGGTTCTTGTTCATTGGTTTCTCGGTTGCTGCTTGTTGTTGTTTCACTGGTGATTCGAGCTGTGCTTCTACATTTCATCGTTTCAGAGTAAGTTTCGATGTGGTGGTTTCATTTTGTATTCCTTGTTTGTTGTTTAGTTTGTAGTTTGCAAGTAAGAATGTTTGCTTATTTGTAGTCACATGTTCCTTGTGTGTTTCCGGTTCCTTTTCTGTTTGGGTTGCAGTTTCGTAATCGTTGGAAATACATATGTAGTTCACTGGCTCGGTGGTTCTTGCTAGTTCGTTGGTTCCCGGGTTGTTGGTTCTGTTTGTTTGGTTGGGGTTTGCAGTTTTGGGCGCTGGGGTGCAGTTCGGCCTCTTCGTGATTTCTCGTTGGTTTGGTCCTTGTTGGTTTCTTTTCTTTGATTCAACCTTGCAGGGTTGGGGTGCAGCGGTGGTGGTTGGAGGTTTTTTTTTGTATTGTTATTGTTTTGTTTGGGGCGATTTATGGTGTTCAACCCCTGCACCCACCAGTGGATATGCAGTTGTTTTATTTTCCATGTTTGTCGGAGTCGAGATCTGTTATTCTGTGAGATTTTCCTGGTGTTGCAGTCCTGCCATGAAAGAAAATAGTTGCATGCAAAATTGTTCGAGGATTACATGTGAAGTTACAATACCTGCTGTTTTTTGTTGGAATAAATAATATGTATGCAGGGTACATTTATAAACCATGTATGGTCATATGTGTGGATATGACATGACATGTCCTTTCTCCTCTACATAGACTGGTGTGTGCAGGATGCAATTTGTGTTGTTCTTGACATATGATATGTGCAACAAAGACTCTGGAAGATTATATTTTCATGTCTGGAAGCATGTGTGGGTAATTAGCCACGGAAAATTGAGAACTTGTATCGTGTGCACAATAGTCTGTGATATGTAATATATTTTGGCCAGGGAAAAAAATTGTACACGTTTACAACCATGGATAGAGAAGCGCAAATGTTCATGTTTCTGCCTTTGTAGACTGTTCGTTGAGTGAGTTTTTCTCTATGTACATATTTCTTGTTCTCCACTGAATACCAGCTTCCATCGATGTTCATTAAATTTTGTGGGTTCCCAAATTGAAACAAACAAAGTAGCTGGAGAAAAGGAGAGAGTCTTGACTGCATCAACTGAAGAGAATATAGAAAGGTGCATGCTCGTACTGTTGTTTCATATTGCGTTGTTTTGTATTTCATTTATGGTCTAGATATGTGTTAAGCTAGTTTTGTGCCTTCCTACATGGTAAGTTATCTTGGTTGCATACGTTTATTACTGCATACTAAGCTAGTGCATGTCTGTTGTGTTTGCGCTGCATTACTGCATTCAAACAAACAAAATGACTGGACAAGACAAAGGACTCTTTGGTGGGTAAATAGACCTGTTTCTTTTTGTTTTACATGTCTGTTTTCAAACTAACTTGCCTTCTTGTCGATTTCATATTTCGCGTTGCTGCCTTGGAAAAAACAGGTTGCTTGGACAGGGAGATGAATTCTTCTGTGCAGCAGCAGAGGGTTCTGTGGTACAATCTTCTAAAAGGTATACCAAGTGTGCCGAAAAATTAAAGATACAAACCTAGTGGGGGCATATAATATATAATGCATATATTTTCTTAGTCCTAATGTCCATTTGAAAATGCTTGCATAAGAAAAAGTTGGACTAGTGACACGACCATGAGCAATCAGTCATCCCAGACATCGACGGACCGACAAGGCCAAAGGTAAAGATGCATGCGCTATGCTCTTACTATGTTTACTAGAAAAATTTCTCGGGCTATATATTCATCTATGGCATGGAAAATATGATGATGCCATATGCAGTACATGGTTTGCAACTCGCAATAAGTATCAACAAGTACGAGCGAGACGCTAAACCTATTGCATGTTCCACAGACTAAGAGTTGTTGTTGCGAAAATCTGGCTCCATAGTTCATCAAAAGTATGCATGTACTTGTAGCACACTACCATTCACTTTATTTTTCCTGTTCAAAAAATGTCTTCAGGTCTAGAGTTACAACATCCAATGTACTGTCAATAGAGGCCTTGAACAGTCGCCAAACTGGACAGGTGTTCGTTGGGGACATAATGGTTGTCTATACCACCTACTTGGACAAGGAAAACAAAAGTAAACCCATTATGCATGTTGATATGACAGACAAGGACACCATGATGACAGTCACACTGACTGTTCCTCCACAAATTGTCAAGAAACATGCAAAAAAGATATTTCCACATAATGGGATATCCATTACAAATTTTAATATATTGCCGAAAACAGTATATGACCGTGGTGATTGCGATCGAATTATTTCGGTCAACGAAGCAAGCATTGTGGAAAAAATTCCTCCTATTTGTTCATAATACCGCTTCCTCCCGGACTTAACTATTAGGAAACTTGCACAGAGCACTGATATTTACCCAATGGGAACGATTGGGGCTGCTGTCACACTGGCCAGGAAATTTGGGTCGCAACACATTCTCCATATAAAGGATGGATAGTTGGACAACGACAAGGCAATGGTACCGCTTTTCATATTCAATTTTGTTGTTTACTTTCACTTCTGCATGTATGTCGAATAAGTTACACAAATATTGCACTGTTCCATGTTGCAGCTACAATTGTTTGATACGTATTCATATTTTTTTTCTTCAATAGAACAACAATTGCATAGAGGGCAGATTCCACTTATGTTGTTCAAAAATATAACAAAAAAGAAGGATGCTAGAGAAATGATCTTTTAGACAACCCAGTCAATGTTTGTAACAGAGTTGCGAGCAGATACAGTAAAGGATCTGGAGAAGCTAGCTAGATATACAATTGTTGTGCGTATACATTTACAAAATCATCCTCGCTTTGCTTATAGAAATAGCCTTCAACAAATTTCTCCAGTTGTTAATTTTTTTTTTTTGTTTTAAAGGGGAGGGTGGGATGCAGTTGTGTATTATATTGTTCAATGTATTAATTCCTTTGCTCGCATTCCCAGGTTGAAGGTATTTTAGTTGCAGCCAATGTGTACTCAACCCCCTTTGAGCCTGTTTGTGAAAAATTCCATTCCGCTGCCTCTGCCTCTGCTTTGATAACTGATGATACGATTGATTGTCTGCGATGCAGTGAAAAATGTCCATATATTTATGGACATTGCCTCAGTGGTGTTATTCGAACCATGGGCAACACAACCGTGCACTGTACGATCAGGAAACCGTTGTTACAAAATGTTCTTCCTGAGTTGGCAGAGTTGTCGTATGAAACATATCTATAGAAAAAGGAAAGCAGTGTCTACATACTGCGGCAGCTTCGGATACAAAGCAAATTCACCTTAAATGAGGACAATGCAATTTTGCATATTAGTTGAAAAGGGAATTTTTTTTTTATATGGAACTTTGAGAGGAATCGAAAATACCTCATGTCTCTTTGTAATATTTGTTCAACATCCAGATGAAAGTTCGTTTCAATAGAAAATAAATGCAACGACGTCTTTTCTTTGTATATCAAATTGTTTGGTGCAAAGGTTGATTGGTTCTGCTCTATGGAACCTTCTGGGAACTTGCTTGTGGACTGTTTAAAGTATGGTTGGTTCTTGGTTATCTTCTTTGTCTGTCAATTTGTATACCTTGGAACTCCAGCTGTTCTTTGGAGGACACCGAACAGTATAATTGTTTTTTTTTACCCAACTGGGACGTAGATCCGCCTGGTAATTTCTATGGCGTTGTGACGCAACTGTACCGTCACTTGATTTAGCAGATTTCCTTGATCGATGAACTTGGTCAAACTATTGTTTTGAAATAATTTGAAATCACTGAATATATAGTGTCTGAACTGCAACTGTCCTCACATACAAACAAGAGGCTCTTAAAATACAAATTGGTCGTTGTTTTCTCATTTTTGCTTATTCGATGAAGTTAGTCAGATTAATATCCTGGAATAATTTGAAATCAACAAATATTTAGTGCGGAATGAAATTGTGCTATCATATGAACAACAGACCCCTAAAATTCAAATTGGTCCTTGTTATGCTTGCGGTTATAGAATTAAAAAAAATAATTCTTTCCTTTCCTTGATTCTTTTAAGAATAAACGATTTAACATCATTTAATAATTTAATGTGCCAGATTTGAAGTCCATCTATCAATCTGTATATGGCGGATCTTCGAACACTATTTGGAAGACAAAGAACAATGAAACTGCAATGTTGTCCCAAGCAGTGCACAGGTTCCTTTGTCAATTTGTATATCGCGGAGTTGTGGGTAGATTTTGTACAGCGTAGAACAATAAAGTTCCAATTTTCAACGTGCGAGCCCAAACAAAAGAGGCCCATTTTTCAGCCCACCAACCCCCGATAAAAAAAAATCGTTAAATATGAAATACATATAGAATTGTTACAGGACAATAAAGGTGCAATATTCAGCGAAGCAGCCCGAGTCCTCTTGTCAATTTGTATATGGCGGAAGTCTGGATGCTATTTCTAATAGGGAACAATGGAGACTCTATTTTCGGCCTGCCCGGTCGCGAACCCGCCATCCAAAAACTGCCTAAAAGTGCAATGTTCAGGCAACCAACCCGAGTCCTCCTAGCAATTTGTATATTGCAGAAGCCTGGGTGGTATATGTAGGAGAGGGAACAATAGAGACTCTATTTTCAACCCGCCAAGCTGCCAACCCGCGATCCAAAAACTGCCCAAGTATGGAATGAGGAATCTGCTTATGCTGTATAAAATCTCATTCCATAGTTAATATAGAGACTATGTCCACAAGTTCGCT
This sequence comes from Picea glauca, assembly GCA_000966675.3. Taxonomy (NCBI): domain Eukaryota; kingdom Viridiplantae; phylum Streptophyta; class Pinopsida; order Pinales; family Pinaceae; genus Picea; species Picea glauca. The sequence goes on along the minus strand of JZKD02S1622005.1, from coordinate 645,317 downwards.
TGTCAATTTGTATATCGCGGAAGTGAAGATGCTATTTGTAGAACACATAACAATAGATACTTAATTTTAAGCCTACCAGGTCACGAATCCGTGATCCAAAAAGTGCTCATGTATGGAATGAGGGATCTGCATATGTTCTAGAACAATGTGTTTGTACAGCGGGGAATAATAGAGGCCCAATTTCCAACCCGCCAACCCCAGAGCCCCCGATAGAAAAAAAACAATAAATAAGAAATTGATACAGAATCGACACAGGGCAATAAAAGTCCAAAGTTCAACGAAGCAACCCTGGTCCACTGATGAGTATGCAATGAGGGTTTCGCATACTTAATTTTTAGCCCACCTGGCCGCTAACCCGCAATCCAAAAAATGCCCATCTATGGAATGAGGGATCTACATATGTTCTAGAACAATACAAATGCATTGTTCATCCAAGTAGCCTGCAACTCCTCCTGTCAATTTGTATGTCGTGGAAATCTGGGTGCTATTTGTAGGAGAAGGAACAATAGACACTATTGTCGGTCGTCCAAAGCACGAACCCACGATCCAAAAACTGCCTAAGTATGGAATGAGGAATCCACATATGTTGTATAAAATATCATTCCATACTTTATATAGAGGCTATGTCCACAAGCTGACGTGTAAATTTGTTTATCACAGAAGTGTAGGTGCTATTTGTAGAACATAGAACAATAGATACTTAATTTTCAGCCCGCCAGGCCGCCAACCCGCAATCTAAAAAGTGCACAAGTATGGAATGAGGACTCCACATATGTTCTACAACAATACAAATGAAAAGTTTAGCCAAGCAACCCGTAGGTCCAAATATGTTGTAGAACAATGTATTTGTACAACGCGAAACAATAGAGGCCCAATTTCCAGCCTGCTAGCCCCAGAGCCCCCGATAAAAAAAATTCGCTAACTATGAAATTGATACAAGATCGCAACGACACAATAAAAGTCAAATGTTCAGCGAAGCAGCCTGAGTCCACCTGTCAATTAGTATGCAATTAGTGATTCACATATGCTATATAAAATCTCATTCCATACTTTATATACAAACTTTGTCCCCAGGTCCACGTGTCAATCTGTATATCACGGAAGTGTGGGTGCTATTTGTAGGATATGAAACATTAGATACTTAATTTTTAGCCCGCCAGGTTGTGAACCCGCGATCCAAAAAGTGCCCAAGTATGGAATGAGGGATCCACATATCTTCTAGAACAATACAAATGCAATGTTCAACCAAGCAGTCCCTAGTGACTCGTGTCAATTTATATGTCGTGGACAACTCCAGAGCCACCGATAAAAACAATTCGCTAACTATGAAATTGATACGGGATCACAACAGGACAATAAAAGTCCAATGTTTAGCGAAGCAGCCCGAGTCCACCTGTCAATTTGTATATCGCTGAAGTTTGGATGCTATTTGTAGGCGATGAAACAATAGACTGTTTTCGGTGCGCCAGGCCGCCAACGCATGCTTAAAAAAATTCCTAAGTATGCAATTAGTGATCTGCATATGCTCTGTAAAATCTCATTCCATATTTTATATACATATTATGTCCACAGGTCCGTATGTCAATTTGTATATCGCGGAAGTGTGGGTTCTATTTGTAGGATACAGAACAATAGATACTTAATTTTCAGCCCACCCACCCGTGAACCCACGATCCAAAAAAGTGCCCAAGTATGCAATGAGGGATGCACATATGTTCTAGAACAAAACAAATGCAATTTTCAGCCAAGCATCCCGTGGTGACTCGTCTCAATTTGTATGTCGCGGAAATCTCAGTGCTATTTGTAGGACAGGGAACAATAGAGACTCTTTTTTCGACCCGCCATACTGCAAACCCGTGATAAAAAAACTGCCTAAATATGGAAATAGGGATCCACATATGCTCTATAAAATCTCATGTCGATACTTTATATAGAGACTCATCTCCGCAACTCCCACCGTCAATTTGTATATTGCAGAAATCTAGGTGCTATTTGTAGGAGACGGAACAATAGAGACTCTATTTTCAGCCTGCTAGGCTGCGAATCCAGGAAACAAAAACTGCATAAGTATGGAATGAGGAATATGCATATGTTGTATAAAATCTCATTCCATACTTTATATAGAGACTATGTCCAGAAGCCCTCTTGTAAATTTGTATATCGTGGAAGTGTAGGTGCTATTTGTAGGAGATAGAACAATAGATACTTAATTTTATGCCCACCAAGCTGTGAACCCGCGATCCAAAAATTTCCCAAGTATGGAATGAGGAACCCGCAACCCATAGGTCCTCCTGTCAATTTGTACATCGCGAAAATGTGGTTGCTATTTGTAGTACAGGGAATGAAGAATCCGCATATGTTCTAAAACAATACAAATGCAATGTTTATCCAAACAACCCGTAGGTCATGCTGTCAATTTGTATATCACAGAAATATGCATGCTATTTGTAGGACACATAACAATATTCAATATTTTTTCAGTCCGCCAGGCCGCGAACCCGCGATAAAAAAAGTGCCTAAGTATGGAATAAGTGATCTGCATATGCTGTATAAAATCTCATGTATATACTTTATATAGAAACTTATCTCCGCAACTCCCGCTGTCAATTTTTATATCGCGGAACTGTGGGTGCTATTTGTAGGGCACAAAACAATAGATACTCAATTTTCAGCCCGCCAGGCCGCGAACACGCGAAACAAAAAGTGCCCAAGTATGGAATCAAAGATTCAGATATGTTCTATACAATCTAATGTCCATACTTTATAAAAGTACATGTTTAACCAACCAACCTGCAATGTTGAACCAACCAACCCGCAACTCCACCTATCATTTTGTATCTCGCGGAAGTGTAGGTGCTATTTGTAGGACACAGAACAATAGAGGCTCAATTTTCAGCCCGCTAGGTCGAGAACCCGTCTGCCAGGCAGAGAACCATCGGGCCTTCATGTCTCCTGGGTATATCTTCTTCCATTTTTCTTTTGTAACCCGCCTGACCGCTTTCCATATGAAATAATTAAGCTTTATTGCTAGTAGCCATCCTGCAGGAACCGTTACAGTTGTCATTAATGTCCGGAATTTCAGAGAATATTTGTCATTAGTACGAATTAAAGTAAGATTTGCACACAAGCATTTTATCCTTTCCAAGTATTCATTTTAAAGGCGAAATAATCTTTTGTTTTGTCCACCGACGGGTTTGTGATTTTAAGAAATTTTTGATTCTTAATGTCTTTTCGCCGTCACCGCCACCTTTGCACTTTTTTCTAATTATGAAATTAGTGAGCTGTGATGGTCACAGCTCATTCCGCATGAACCCTGGAAATTGTCATTGATCAGCGAAAGGCTCAAGGAGATATTCCATTGATACGCATTAAACCAGACTTTACGAAGGCTTATATTATCCCTCCTCGATTTTCATTTGAAACATCACCTATAGCAAACAAAAATTCTTAATAACTTGTGGCAACAATTCTCTCCACACATAGTCAACACATTGGGGCATAATGGCCATAGGTTCCACTATTCCAGGGAATATTCTTACTATTCATCTCTCTCCGGCCATGAGCAAAAAATGAGATGGTCCCTTGGTACACCGAGAGATATATTTCAAGCAAAAAATTCGATACCAACCTTGGCTGCTCAGAGAACCTGTCCACTTGCAGTCATGCATGTCGCAGAACTTTATGCCATGAATTCCAAGTCAGAAGAAGATGATCTGATGGATGATGATATGGTAATGGATGATGGCAATGCAGAAAATATTCCAACTCTTGGGCCCAAATTTAAATGAACCATAACGAATGGACCTTCCCGGCTCGGTGATCGCACTCATGACAACACCCAAAGGAGTTTCAAAAAAAAAAATTGGACAGTGAATGCAACAACCACTTTGCACCGCCAAAGTAGGAATTCCAGAGTTCCAAATTAGTCCATTTTGGGTGGAAGAGTTTGACTATAAAGTAATCATATTCTAGTGCTTCCATACATATATTTCAAGCCAAACAAATATTTTTTAACATTTTCGGGTATCAGGTGCAAAAATTCCGCTGCTGCAACGCATTTTCCTACTAGTCATCTCCTTCTACCTAGAATGGACTAATTTGGGCCTCTGTAATTGCACGTGCAAGCTGTACTACTGAATTTGTTTCGACTATGAAGAGTCAGTTTCAAGTAAGGGCTATTCCACTTTCCCTGCAACCATTTTCATCTTCTTCCTTAGGCAAAGCTTCTAAAAAATATCAATTTTAGTAGAGGATGATTAATCGAGGAGAAAACTCCAAGGATCTTGCATACTGTGGAGCCCGTTCCTGTGTTTGTCGTAGATACCTTCAATGTTTTCAACCAAAGAACTGGATCCAATTTCTAAGCATAGATGTACAATACTCAATACTTTTCTTATTTTTTTAAATGGATTTGCTATTGCGAAATTTTGGCCTTGGACTCTTCGTCTTTGCCACTTTTCTGGGTTTCACACGTGTTCTAATTGGCATACTTCAGTGCTCTCGTACTTTTTCGATCTTCTGTTTACTAATACCAATGTAAAATGTTCCAACAAAATCATTCTTCTTGTTTCTAGAGATGCAATTATTAAGTTTTGATGCTAATTAGTACAAAACAAAGTTCACTACTTCAGTTGGTATGTTACATTCATGGAATAATGTATCAAGAATATAACTGCACACACACGTTGCAATAAAATGTAATCTTCAACAATGCATTTCCTGATAATTAGTAGATCATGATTTTGCAACAATGGGGCTTCTTTGAAACCAATTCGCACTTATGAAAAATGTATTCCGCCTTTCTATTTTTCCAATTCGCACTTATGAAAAATATCTTACGCCTTTCTATTTTCCCAATTCACACGTTTCCAACCACCGCTTCCCCTTTTTTTAATTGACCCTCTATTGTTCCTTGTCCCACAACTGCCACCTAGAGTTCTGCCATATAGAAATTGACAGGAGGACCCCGCTGGCTACATCAACATTGCACCTCTACTTTTCCAGGACCTCCAAATAGCATTCGTAACTCTGCTATATACAAATTGACAGATATACAAATTTGCAACCATTCTTAGATCATTCCCTTTTCCGTATTACGGTCGACCTATCATGCCCTTTTCCGTATTACGGTCGACCTATCATGTCCTTTTCATGATCTCTTCTATTTTACACATTTTGCACTCAAAAATTCTGAAACATGGAATTTTACCCTTTTCCATATTACGGTCCACCTATCATGCCCTTTTCTGTGATGCACATTTTTTGCACTGAAAAACTTTCAAGAAATACAATTTAACCACCGCTTCCTCGCATATTTACTGGAACTATTGTCAACCCGTTTTGAAGCCCATCTGTCCGCTTTCCACACTTCACCATTTGTTCAAATTTCTTTAGGCAATTGTCCCTTTGCCGTGTTGAAGAAATATTCAGTTCGTAGTCATTGTTTCCTATGTTGGCATCCTTTTGGAATTAGCAGTTGGAAATTATATATAAGATCTTATTGCTACGCATGCAATTAGCAATTTCTCTATTCCACAGTTAGCCATTTTGCCAAAATTCTGCAAATATACAAACCGGTCGCTGAACTCCCCCTTCATGATCTTTTCCTGACTATCCTCGTAACCCTTTTTTGAATCACGTCCAACCGCTTTTCAGAACTTGCCATTCTTTCCTTGCTCTCCGTCATCTCCGTCACCTTCGCACTTCTCTACAATAAAAGAAAATATAAAGTTTTATATATATATAGACATATCTTGTTTCTAAATATCGAATTACTGACATTTAATTCTAATAGGCCATCATGTAGAAATCGTATATATTGTCATTGATGGGCGAAAGGGCCGAGGAAATCTCGTATTCATGCGCATTAAACCAAAATTTGCGGGGAGATTATATTGTCCCTTCCGAGTGTTCATTTCAAAATCATGAATTCCCTTTCATACCGCGTGGCCTTTGCATGCTCAAGAAACCTCCATTCCTTAATTGCTCTTCACCGTACCTGCCACCTTCACATTTCTAAATATGCAATAAATAAACTTTACTCCTAATAGTTCATCATGCACCACCAATACCGATTTTCATTAATCAGCGAAAGGCTCGAGGAGCATTCCCATTCATAAGCATTTAACCAAGATTTAGCAAAAAGTTACATTATTCGTTGTGACTGTTCATTTAAACCATCATCTGCAGCAAAGAAACCTTCTCATAAACCTATGGAATAAGTTCTGCACCAATTTTGTGGAGATACAGTGAACATCTTCAGCCATCACGACCAGAACTTCCACTGGTCTAGGGCATTTTCTTATTACTCAACCTCTTCCGCAAAGAACCAAGTAATTTGGATCTCCGGGATTGCTCATGCAGGTTGTGTCCCTGAGGTTTTTTACTGTAAGGACCTGGTCTCTTGGTGCGTCAATAAATTTATTGCAGTGAAAAGAATTATTCCATTGCACGATCGCTCTTCTGTTTATTTGCCACCTCATCTCTTCCGATAGATGCTGAAATTGTCCGAGCCAACATTGACATTCAAAGGAGAAGATTGCAAACAGTTGCTAGCAAAGCATAATAACAGATTGGACCTCTTGCCCCCTTTTTTTGGAAAACCCGGATCTAGTTCCTCAAGATATTACAAGCATGCAGGTTAGTTAATTTAAAAATCCTTTTCACGAAATTGCCTGGTTGTTTACAAGAATAACGTGAATCCACAACTACTATTTCCCGCATGGCTCTTTACATTTTGTATTTCACAGTCAATGAACATGCCATTTTTGATTGGGGAAGGATAATTTCTTATGAAATCTCTTCCCAATTGTCAAGCTACGAAAGGGGAAAGAAATTTTATATGTCATCCTATTTAGTTTTTGCAATAGCACATTCCTGTCGATTTCCACAACTGTCTTTGTCCAAGAATGTCAACTGCGATTTCCACCCAGTAACGTTCTGGTATGAGGCCTTGTGGAAGCACAAGGCTTCCCACTATTTTTATGAGGTTTTTAATGGCTTCTTGTCTGTTTTCAAACTTTTCTTGTTAGGAGAAAATGCTCCCCGCTTATCTGAACAAACCACTATTTTTTTGGACAAAAAGGGAACAGTCCAACATTTGGACAATTACACTGTCATAAGAATTTTTGGCTCCACGGAACAACCTTCTCTCCTTCCATGTCACATTACAGACATAATTTTTATTGCAGAAGTAGCACGTCAATGCAACTACTGGTTCCATCTGTTCCAAAGGAAGAAAAAAAAACAGTTCATTCCTATGCCTTGGAAAATAGGGGAGTTTGTGTTGAAAAACGTCAACAAATTTGACGATTTCGCAACACATTTTAGGATTCGACCCCTATGATATTTTTAGACAACATTTACATTCACTTGGCCTCAATGATTGTTTTGTAAATAAACAATTGCCCAAAAACATAGACAGTCACGGGCCTGCCTCTGATGCCGACGACGTAGAGACAGTGCAAAGTTGCACCAAATTGTATATGCAACAGGGGAAAAACCCCAATGACAAGAGTGCTCAATCCGCAAATACCACTCCAAAAAGTATGACATCCCAGAGCATCGCTCGAACGGACCATCACAGCAACAAAGAAATCCATAATTCTTCAAACAGAGGAGGAGATAACGACCCTCCTCACTCTAAAATTGATAGTTCTCACAAGCTTCTAGTGGAGAAGAAGAGAAAAAAAAATGTGGGGCCGACAGAAGACCCAGAAATTGAGAGTGAGAACATGGAAATTGACACTGATTTGGATGCCATGTTCCCCTTCTGTGATCAGCCTGAGGACGCTATCCACCATAGCCATCCAATGGACATATCTATTGCCCAAAATTTTGACGAAGATGAATCCTTCGTGTTCCAGAGCGTTGTTTTTGATAGCCGGAACAAAAAAATGATATTTCAGAAAAAAAATGTTAAAAATATCAAAGGCAAATCTTGTTCAGAGGTTGACGTTCCCAACATGCGGCCGTCCCAAATCTGTCAACTTCACACCGCGATTGGAGAAGCACTTCATGACTCCATTGAATGCATGGAGATCCACAATGCCAAATTGAAGGACTGAGTTAAGGAATTGGAAGACTCTTTATTTCCTATACCATTGCTTGTCGATCCTTTGGTAATAGCCATGCCTGACACCCCTGCACCCAACGTAAAATCACCCTCCACCCTGCTCACATCCTGTAAAGGATATGTGGAAAACAATATCACAAAAAGAATGGAATTGGTTACTGATGCCTGGAAAAGATCACAAACCATCGCTTCCCTTGGAACTAGGGAACATAGCTTGCTCGAGCTTTTGCAAGCTGAATTAAAAGATGAAGAAAATTTCTTCTTAAAAACGATCATCCCTTTTGGCAAGATTGTCAACAATATGACAGAAACAAAAAGAAGAGAAGAAGATCTTCCATCCAAAAACCGGACCAACCAATTGAATGCATGTTGGAAAGAAAAAGTAAACAACCTGTGTCTCATTTTTCAGTCATGTGAAGAAGTCATATCGAAGAAAGATAAATTATTCACAAAGCTGTCAAATATAGACTTAGCCCGGAAAACAAACGACTTCCAAGACCCCCTCTTAATCACAAACTCCTTGCCCTTAACAAGAGAAAAGTTTGATAAACAAGTTTCTATGTTGAAGACCTTCTCTATGGAAAAGTTTTACAACATCTTTCAATTTGATCAATCTCACGTCCATGACTGGCTAATCAAATATGTAGTATAGAATGAGGAAATTCATCAGGCTCTCTCTAATCTTTCTATCGACTTCCAGGAATTAGAAAACGATCTTTTCAACATCAAGATCCGGAATGAGATCAACGTTGCCCCAATGAGATCGTACATTGAAGAATGGGTCAAAAGGAAATTGAAACAGGCCGCCAATGAAAGACAACAGGCAGTTGCCAGCATTCCAACAGTCGTGGAGAACATCCTTGAAACCGCAGTCGTCGCTGACATCAATGAAAGGGAAGCCGCAAGAAAATATCCAAAGCGTTCATATGTACCCTCATTGTAAGTTTACTCATCCCATATTTCTTTGTTTCTCAACCCAGTTATTCCGCTTTCTTAAATAAACATGTATAAGCAAACACTTATACCTTTCCATTTATTTTCTTTTGTAGTTGTTGCACTCTATCTTCTCTTCTTTCCATAATCCTGTTTCTTGTAAATATTTCTCTAATGGTTCGTGGGAGCCTCAATCCCAGTCTACATGACAAACACATTGAAATTCCGGTTTATATGTAACACACTTTGTTTTTTTTGTATATTTCAAAATTTGCAGTGGTATGTAACAAACTTCTTTTCTGATAGATTTCAAATAAAAATGCATCTAAATTTTTATATCCTAAAGACTCTACTCTTATCTTTCAGCACTTTGTATAACAAATGCATTTATTTTTTAATATGTTAGACTTTCATTCTTATCCTTCAGCAATCCGTATGGAAAATGTTCACAAATACATTAAATTTTTTATATTTCTTATCTCCTATTAATTTTATGTCATCATATATTTTTATCTTTCACGAGTCCACATTGAAAATGAATTTAAATTTCCAAATTTAATCTTGCACTGTCAACAAATTTTTTACTTTCTGATATACTTTCAAAAAAAAATGTTTGCCAACCGTCATTTACTTTTGCCCCATCTTCCAAAATATGCACCTTGCACATAACATTTCCCTCATATACATTTTGCACCAAACACTTCCTTTCATTTACACTTTGACCCCATTTTTCAAAATTTACTTTCTAACCTCCTTGGCAGGGACTCCGTTGTCACACAACCTTGTTCCTATATATATTCAAAATGTTGATTACAAAATTTAGTTAAAAAAACATTTTTTTTCATTATTTTCGAATAAAAAACAATTTTTTTAATTAATGTTTAAAAAACACTGCAAATACCATTGGTAATCCAAACCCCTGACGCAGAAGTCGAAAGTCAAAGTTGCAGCAAAACCTAACGGAGCAACGCTGCCAAAGTAGGCGAATAATCTAATTTTGATTCCGTGGTCAAGATGAGACAAAGCAATTATGATCGGATTGGATGGAAAGGGTCACTTGTAAGGCTCACTAGAAATTGCAATCACGTATGTCACTCATTTTCGAACGGATCTGTGGTTAAATTTTGCTTACCCCCTTTTTTTTCTTAATTAAAACCGTCAAATTGATGAGTGATTTAAAAATTTACATATGTTTATGACTTCAAAATTTTAGATAAGAAACTGAAATCATTTCTAAATTTAAATGCAGAA
>JZKD02S1622005.1:599871-621335 GCA_000966675.3 Picea glauca | reverse complement strand
CCTTAACTTGCAATGTACTAAAATTTCTAGTGTGTGAGAGTGTGAGAGGGAGAGAGAGGAAGAAAACAAGGGAAGGTAGAGAGTGAGTGTGTTAGAGTGTGGGAGGGAGAGAGAGGAAGACATAGAGGGGGGCTATAAAGTGTGTGTCAAAGAGTGTGGGAGGGAGATATAGGAAGACAAAGAGGGGAGGTAGAGAGTGAGTTTGTTAGAGTGTGGGAGGGAGAGAGAGGAAGACATATATGGGAGCTAGAAAGTGTGTGTGAGAGAGTGTGGAAGGGAGAGAGTGCAAGGCATAGAAGGGTAGTAGAGAGAGAGAGTGTGAGAGGGAGAGAGAGGAATATAGAGAGGGGGGTATAGAGAGAGGTAAATGTAGGATAGATGGGTAGATGTAGGAGAGATAGAGGAGAGATAGTGGGAGGGAGTGGAGAGAAAGAGGGAGGAGGGGGAGAGAGAGTGTGTGAGAGTGTGAGAGGGGGATAGAGAAAGACAAATAAGAGGGGTAGAGAGACAATGTTGTTACAATTTTAGAATCTGTGAATAGAAAAATATCAAGTTATGATTTATCAATTGTCATAAATAAGGTTTTGACAATATATTTCTACTTTGCAACTCCAAAAAGGAACTGGCACGATGGTTTTTAATAATAGTTATTATCATGTAAGTCCTTTAAAAAATAAATCATTATTAGAAAATCCTTTCACGGTAAATAAAATTGTTAGTCAATCAAATCACATATCTAATTTTTAGGGAATTATATCATTAAATGTTTTAAGACCTATTTGAAAGGTCTCGTATCTCATTGCAATGAAGGATAACAATTTTTTTTTCTATTTATATAGAATGAAACTCAGAAGATCATTGTAATTTTTTTGTGCCCTGTTAATTAACCTTTACAGGTTTCTTTACTGCAATTTCCACAACATTTTTGTTGTAATATCATGAGGAATTGTTGTAAAGAAGCTTATAATGGCTAATTTAGACCGAGAAATCTTCGTTTGTCTGGTGACAATTGATTGACTCTTTGTTGTAAATATTTGTATATATTTCTTTATTTATTTTTATTATAGGTTTCTTTTGTTATAGTATTTTATTTTATGTTTTATGAAAGATAATTGTTATTTTTAGTAGCACTTTATATAATTTCAAGATTTTACATGTTTAACTTGTACATGTTTTTGTTTTAGGATGAAATTAAGTTGATAATAGTTTTGAAAATATTGATTGTATTGTTTATTTGATTAAATTGTTTAGTATTTGATCGAAAAATATTTGAAGTGTTGGTTTTGAAGAGTCCAAATGAAGAAATTTAATGCGTAAAACCTTACAGATTTTCTATCATATGACCATCTAACGTTGTGACAAATCAATGGCCAACGAAATTTCGAGACTGTGAAGTTGCGCATTATTTTGATTCCATTCATGGTTCCATTTCAGATTTCAGGATGTTGGTGTTCTTGTTCATTTAAATATCCAAATCCTGAAATCCCGAGAATCATGGTTATATTGCGAGTGTCCCATTTCCTTTCATCATAATTCCATCACACAAAGTTCCTTGTCGGGATTTCAGATGGTTTGCTTTAAGTTTTTCATATCTCTTATATTCTGAAATCCGATATCCAAGAATTAAGTTAATATGCAGTTAAATAATAATAAAAGGTTTAAATAACCTTTATTAATCCCTAATAATGTTTTAATTCATCACCATATGTTTTCCGATGTTTCCTATGCCACCTAGAAGTAGTACCTCATGGTGACATGTGACATTCATCTTTAGCATTTCTGGGCTCATAATACACTTATTTTTGGATGACATGTGTCGTATGTACTTTGAGTCCCACGTTATCATATGTGATGTCATTCTGCCACATCATCATCAGGTTCTCAGTTCCTAGGATGTTTGATTTCTTCTATCCAATACACCCAACATCCTGAAGCCCGATGATTAAGAATTAAATAGGCATTGTAATGATAAAACTTGTTTATGATTAATTGATTATGTTTATGATGTCATTGTTATGAGGTAAAAACTCTCTATGGACAGGGTAAACCACAATAGACAAGTATGACGACAAAAATCTACTCAATTCCAACATATGCTTTCTAAACCAATGTGCAAGCAAGATAAGAAAGAATCCTACCTCGTTCCAACGTTTGATGATGTTCCACTGTTGAGTACTTTGACCCAAAGCTTTATACCTGTAACAAGTTCTCAACAACAAACATGGCAAGTATATATTGATAATATAAAGGGGTTAGCACATTAGATAGCATAATCCATTAATAAACATTACAAATATTCCCATGGATAATAATAATAATATATTTGCACGATACCAATTGGACGAGAAAGGATTATTTCTATTAATAAATGATCAGCAGAAGCGAAAACATTACAGACTTTTGTTTCGGCACGGTTCAAAACCAAGAAACCAAGTGCCTTCCAACTGGGCCTCCACTACTTCAATCCTCCACCAAAGGCAAGCTCATAGAAAAGAGACAATGAGGTTCTCTCAACAATAGGGAAAGAGCTTGGGGGTTGAACACTGTGTTTAGATTTGAGGACAGAGGGATGCAGACTCAATATGAAGTAATTTCTCCAGAGTAACTTTGCTCTCAAAGTTGAATGCTTTCTCCTTTTTTTCCATAGCTCGGAATTGTGTTCTTATAGCCTTCAAAATGCAATTGAAGGGTCGATTCAGAATGTTTCCAGTATATGGAATGCCAAGGATCAGAGATCTCCTGTCGTGACATGGAAACGTGATTTCATTTTTGTATTTTTTGGCACAAATCCCAATGTACACGAGTTGTAGTGGAGCAACTTGTGTATACGCATGTTGTATAGTATATAGGGAACATATATGTGGAAAATATGTATTTTTAGCTCTGGATTCATCAAAAAGGGATGGCAAGTCTACATAGGGAAATGGAAAAAGGCCCTCTGTGCCAGATAACAATGTTGAGGAAAATCTTGCTATAACAAATGCCCCCTAATGTGTGAGATCGGAGGAGTATCTGCGATGGCCGAAATACATTATAAATAACCTATAAGTGGAGTGGTGTAAACCCAGATGGAAAGACTAGTTTCTCATTACATTCTGTTTTGACTTTACATACATGGCTGCCAATAGAATACAATGCAGATCCATGTAGAAAATATACCAAATAACTGTCCGTGGCCATGAATAAGCAAATACAAATGCGTTTATATTCCAAAATCTGTCATAATCATGAACAAGGATCAGTAGAACCAGTCTCAAAACCAATCTGAAGATATCTGTATACAATGGAGTATAATTTGATGTCTCATGATTAATGTAGTCAAATAGGTGTTGGTCCAATGAAAAGGAAGTAATAGCTCAGGAAAGCTGTGGCCACATAGTGATGTCTTCAAGTCTTCTACACATCTACCAAAGGTGCAAGTGTACATCATGTGAATAAAGGAGTTCAGGTCAAACACAATGAGACATCATTTGATTACCAGTCATTGAGGTATACCGTTAACAAATGTGAGACAACCTACCAATAATGAAAGTAGGTATCAAGACACTGAGCACATTCCTACAAGTGTGAATAAAGGAGTCGACGTCGAACACCTGAGGAATCCATTGATCAGGAGACATTGATGTATTCCCATATGTCAATGGCGAGAGAGCCTACCACTAATGACTGCAAGTTTCAAGGTACTCATAAAACTCTAGGTCCCATATCAAGAATAAATGAGTTGAAGTCGATGGAAAGTGTTGGCACAGGGGAAGACCCTGGGTTTAGCTCCAAGAGCGCACCAACAAGCCCTAACTACTGGCCCTTTCGACAACACCTGCAAAGTAGATGCAGTCTCACCTGAAGCAACTATGGAGAGGTTGCAGGATAGATATGTCTACAACCAACGATAATATCAAGTGGATATACTACTAGAATGACACAACATTTATATATCTCTTACCAGTTTAACTCTACTCCACACAACTATCTATCATATTTAACACAGTAATGCAATAAAAATATATCAAAGGGTAAAGAGCATAGCATCAATCACACACAACACAAGTTATACGTGGTTCACCCCCTCTCTAGGGATACGTCCACAGAACTGTGCTTAAAATATATTAGGATGAAGCATATAGTTCTTATTTGTGCTCTCAACTAGTAGATCTTATTTCTTCTCCTTTCTATCTCTTCCCTCCCTACACACCTAGCTGCAGGTTTGATCTTCGCACCCAGATGAAGATCTTACAATACAAAAGGCTCTCGTACTCAACACTTATTTCTCACACAATGACAACAACATCAATCATAACACCAAATTGACACCAACCCATCCTAGGTCCTTGAGACCTCTATTTCTATATTAAAATCACTCACCGACATTCTTAGGCCGAAACCTAGGTGTCAAAAACCCTAGGTCAACTTGACACCTAGGTGTCTAAAACCCTAGGTCAACTTGACACATGTTTTCAGGGCTTCACCAACTTGTCTTTCCTTCCTTCTCGCACGATGCTCCAAGGCATCCAACAATGGATATTTTCTCTTGCAGATTTTTCCACGATCCTTCTTCCTTGCTGATCTATCATCCTTGATCTCCTCATCCAACGAATATCTTCCTTTTACTTTGCTCCGTCTTTTCTGCTCTTTTGCTCACTTCGACCCAATAACAGTCACTGTGTATTCTATGCAGTTCACATTTTCCTTTTCTTCCTTGGTCTTCACTTAATTTCATAACCAAGGGCCAATAGGCCCCCAACACTCACATGTGACTCGTCCCAAGGCACTTCTAATCTATCATTTCTGTTTTACTTCGAATTCAGATTGAGCAATGTAACCTTTTATTTCTTCTCTATGCCTCCTCTCCTTCCTTGTGCAGGCTGTCTTTTCTATGTCTGGTACCTAGTTTCAACTGCACCTGGTACCTCAACCCTTTTCCTTATGCTTTTACTGAGAGATACAAGGAAACTGGTTGTCATAGTACAACTTCAGCCGGCTCCCATTCACTAATCCTTCCTTCCATTCTCCATTCAAAGTCTTCAAATGCACAACTTCTCCTTCTGTAACATAGGCGATCTCATATGGCATGAGAAAATGCGTTCTGAACTTTCCAGGATGTTTGATGAACTTACTGTCATATACCAGTACTATATCACCTTGTTTAAATGCCTTCTTCTTGATGTTCCTGTCATGATAGGCCTTCTCTCTTTCCTTCTGTACCTGCTAATGGAATCTTGCAATAAATCTATCTTCTTCAAGTTTGACCAACTGTTCAAGCCTCTCTCGAACATCGCCAGTGTAATCCATATCTATAAAGGAAACAATTCTTAGGCTTTGTACCAAATATTCCATTGGGACAATGACTTCTTTACCATACACCAACTTAAAATGGGTATGCATTGTTAGCTTCTTGCAAGTGGTTTTGTAGGCCCATAGTACTGCTGGTACTCTTAAATCCCAGTCATCCCTATTCACACTACAAATCTTTGTCAGTGTTTTCTCCAAGATCTTGTTGAATGCTTCTACTGTTCCATTTTCTTGTGGATGGTAAGGTGTGCTCTTCTGATGATGGACTACAAATTCCTCAGTCAGGGATTCAACTATTTTATTATGAAATGTGTGCCTTGATCACTCATAAGGATATTTGGGAATCCAAACTTGGTTATGATGTTATCAAATGTGAAGTGTGCAGCTGTAGTTTCACTACAGTCCTTAACTGCTCTTGCTTCGACCCATCTAGTCAAGTACTTTGTCACAGTAATTATGTACCTTGCTCCTGTGCACTTGCCTGGTGGGTTTATAGGCCCCACAAAGTTAATGGCCCATTTCTCAAATGATTGGAGGGTTAGCTATGGTGCTAATGGCATATCATCTCTTCTGGATGGTTTCCCAACTCTTTGGCATACATCACAGTCTCTGTAATAGTATTTATCATCTCTATGTAAGGTTGGCCACCAAAGGCCAGCTCTAATAACCTTCCACGCAGTTGCTTTCCCTGCATAATGTTCTCCTGCGATGCCTTCATGAGATTCTGTGAGGATCAATGGTCGCTCTTCCTCCATAACACACCTTCTCAATATCTCATCAGGGCCCATCTTATATAGTTGTCCAGCTATAAGTGAAAATTCTGCAGCGCGTATTACTAATTGTTTCTTCTGGGGAATTGTATATTCGCTAGGTGCCATTCCTGTTGACAGGAACTGGACTATCTCTACGAAGTGGTCATCGATATTTCTAATGGCCAGTAACTATGCATCTAGCAGTGTATCCTCCAAACTAGTCGACTCTTCTCCATGTTCCAACCTAGACAAATGGTCAGGACCTTTGTTCATCCTTCCCAGATTAACTATAATCTCAAAGTCATATTCCTGAAATAGAAGAATCCATCTGCATATTCTCCCCCTAACACTTGCTTGTTGACTAGGTATTTCAGTGTGGAGTGATCAATAAACATTTTAAAGTGTCCTCCCAACAAGTAGTGGTGAAATTTCTGCAGCGCATACACCATGTCTAATCCTTCTCTCTCAGTAGTGGTGTAATTCATATCATTTGTTGATAGCTTCCTGCTAGCAAAATATAATGGATGGTCAATATATCCTTCGTTAGGTTGTGCTAACACAACTCCCAATGCAATGGAAGATGCATTGACATGCACGTGAAATTCCTTGCTCCAATCTGGGAAAACCAAAATGGGCGCAGTAACCATTTTCTGTTTCAGTGTGTCGAAGCTCTCCTGGCATTCTTCTGTCCAACTAAACTGATAGTCTTTCTTCAAAATCGTCTCCATAGGTTTTGTAATATAGGCATATCCTCTAATGAAATTCCTGTAATATCCAGTATGTCCCAGCGCAGTGTGTAGCTGTTTGACTGAATTAGGAGGGGGTAAGTCAACTATAATAGCAATTTTAGATGGATCTACCAACAATCCCTTCTTGCATACAATATGACCTAAAAACACTCCAAATGGTAAAAATAAGATGCATTTCTTCAGATTCAAGGAAACTTGACACCGCCTACATTTGTCCAACATTAACCTTAGACATTCAATATAATTTTTCAATAAACTAAAAATAGTCTAATCATCAAAATATGCTTCTAGAAATTTATGCAGAAATTCCTTGAATGCTTCGACCACCACCTTGGAAAAGATGGCTCGGGCATTCTTCAATCCAAATGGAATCACTGTATATAGGTAGGATCCCCATTATGTTGCAAACATGGTCTTATGGTGATCTCCCTTGGTAATCTGGATCTGATGGTATCCTGAAAATCCATCTGTAAAAGAATATATCTCATGACCTCCCACATTATCTAACACTTCGTCAGTGACTAGTGTAGGGAAGGGGTCATGAAAACATGCATCATTTAGCTTCCTGAGATCTACATAGATCCTGATCTCTCCTATCTTCTTGTCTTGCACCACCATAGGGCTAATCCACTCTGACTCTTCGACAGGTTCTATAATTCCTGCTTCCAACATTCTATCGAGCTCAATCTTCACTTTCTCTTTATACTTAGGGTTCTTTCTGTTTGATTGGTCTTGCATATAGTTTCAAAGGGATCCTCATATCTGCCATAGGCCCTTTAATTCCCTTCATATCAGTGAACTTGGTTGGAAACAAGTCCTGATATTCATGCAATAACTCTATTATTTTTTCAATAGTAGCAACATCCGAATAATCTCCAACATTTGCAAGATTCGGTGTTTCCTCTATTCCAATATTGATCTTCTTAATATTGATCGGCTATTTGATGAATGGTATCTCAACTCCTGGTCCTTCCACATATCTTTGGCCTTCTATTTCGACAATGTTCACCTTTATAGGATCATCGTCTTCATCAGCATTGATGTTGTAACAACCTTGTAGTTTCTGGAGAGGCCCAGTCCATTCGTCCTCTTCTTGTTCTAAAGGGGGGTTAGAGGCCTCCACGAATACTTTATGTCTTACAATCTGTAACGATTGATCTAATGAAGGATATTGACTATCAAATAAGAAGGTGGTTACAAAGTTCTGAGTCATACCTTCCCAATCTACAGTGATGAGGCACAACTCCAGTTGAAGGTACCAATTGATAGGGGTTGTGTCTAGTGTGTTAATGAATTTGTGCACCCACTGCGCTTGAGGAATGGTTCTCTAGGATTCCTCACAACTTCACACATGGTCCTTTGGGCAGCTTCGACCTATGTAGAAAACTTCGTAGGCTTCTACTTGTGCTGAGAACCGCACGGTCATCAGGGTACGACATTGTGCCCATTCTGTAATGTTGTTTTTGTGTGTCCCCTACCATCTTGTCGGTGTTTCTTTAAAGGCCTCATCCATTTACAACAATCTTTGTTGTGTTGGTACACTTGCTTTGAATTCCTACAAGAAGGTTTTTAAAGGATTCAGACCATCAAAAGTGGGCAAGTTACTTACTATTGTGTCGATCCAGCGAACATCTCTGGTTAGTCTAGCACATCTCCTTGTAGATAATTCATACATCTTGTTTTTCCAGTTCTCCAATGCTTCTTCTGAATCTGATGAGCATGCGTTGTCACTTCACCATCTTAGGTTTCCATTGGTCATAGTATTAATGTAATCTTGCTACCTAGCTGTTAATTTGTATATGTTTTCCATTTCGTATGCGCAGTCTTCTTCTGTGATAGATTTTGTGTATCGCTGACCTTCATCTGGATCTAAAGGTGCAATGACCCTAAGGCCATATATTTCAAAATTCATTCATCTTTTCTTTAAATAAACCACAATGGAATTATTGAAAGCCCAATCAATTCCTAACAATGCAGGGTAAGGGCAACTGTCATCAACTATCTCAATTACCTCAAAAAATGCAAACGTTCTTACTCTGTCGATGTCCATAGGGACATGTTCCAATATTCCAAAGGGGCTTACTGCCTGCTGGTTAGCCATCCTAAGATTGATAGGGGAATAGATCAAATTCAGTTTTCCCATCAGTGCCCAGGTTTGCTTCATCATGACATTGACCTCCGACCCTAAGTCGAGGACCACATAGTCTATATCATATTCTCCTATTTGAGCATTCAAGTGTAATTCCTTATTTGTCCTTCTCTTTTTAGCGATTTGGTGTACTTCCCTATTCAGTAAGGGGTCTATATTTCCTAGATCATGGTGTCTGATTAAATTTTGTAGCTCTTGTACAATGCTCTCATCCTGAATCAACTTAATACAAGTATATAAAAAATCCATGAGCTTGCTTATCTCTTTTCCTTCTTTTGGCGAAGCAGACTGATCGAATGCTAGAGGAATTCCATATTCTCTTACTTCTAGCTGTGTCTTTGATGAAGAATCTTGGTATGCTTTGAACTCGTTTCTTGCCTCCTAAAATATTTGTCTTTCTTTCTTTGCATCAAAGGTCTCGGTGTTCTCTATAGATTTCCTGACTCCTGAGTCTTCGATAGTATTTCCTTGGGTCAGTCTATCTTCTCCTATAACAACGCCTCCTTTAGTGATAACAACAAATCTAAGGTCTTCTACACGAGGTTCATTATATATTAGTTGCACTTGCGGGTTCTGCTGAGGTCCTCGTATTTCTTGAAGCTTATCTAGCAGCATAGGACAATCTTCTATAATGTGTGCGAAGGAACTGCAGTAGCTGCAAGTAGTGAAAGGGTTCTGATAGTCCCTTGCTAAGTGTCCTAGTTGTGCACAATTGTAATAGATGATATGTCCTCAAACTCGACCCATACCTCCTCCTCGTCCTCTGAATCCATCGCAAGGATTGAAGTTTCCTCTCCTAGGGGAGTTGTACTACGTAGTGTTTCCTTCTTACTATACCTCTCCTTGAATTTTGTATATGTCTATTGACCTTTCGTGCATGAGGTCATAAGCCCTACAATATCTGTCATCATTCCCCATGGAATTATAGAATGTGCAATACAAATTTGTGGGTGTCTGAACATATTTTTTCATGTAATATCACTCACTAGGGCGATGTCTATTTCTTCATACCTCACACCAGGGTAGGGTGACTTGCTTCAAAGGGCTCGGAGCACCAGAGGCCAAGTATTCATGAGATAAGGGGAAGTGTTCCTTGTCATGGCCTTCTGATTTTCATTTGACACACTAGATGTATTCTCTTTTATATTTTCCGTTGTCTTTCTTCATATCTTCGACCTGTAGAGACAAACTAGTTAGTTGACTCAATATTTGACTCATACCTGAATTGGATTCCCCATAGGGGCTGACTCTAACTTTATGGCGATCTCCAATGCCTCAGCCTATGAAGTGATCTTCTGTTGCATTAGAGGAACTCTGATGTGTGGTAAGAGGGTAGCAATGAACCATTCTTTGTTCTTCTCATCTGGGATCTGAAAATTCAATTGGTCGGTTAAGGTCTTGAATCTCTGATTGAATTCCCAAACAGGTTCAACTACCTTTTGCTTGATATCTTTCATCTTTGTAATACACTATGATTCCGGTTTGGGTTTCTTGAACTCTGTAATCAATGCATTCTTGATCTCATTCAATGGCTTACGATGTGCAAGTCCTTGGACAAGCTTCATGTACCAGCTGAGTGCACGATCCCTTAGAGTAGTGATGAACTGAGTTCTTTTAACAGCTTCGTCGGTGACATTTTTAATATTCCATATGGATTCACATAGGAACAGGTGTTGATCAGGATCTTCATATCCATCTCCCCTAAAAATAGGGAGCCTCATCTCATCTGCCATAGATCTTCCTAGGGTTCCTGACTAAGTATGTGGTGGACTACTAGTGACAGTTTTATGAATGCTCTGGTGGCTTGGATTACTCTGATTTATTAATGCTAATGAATCAATAGGATGGATAATAGTACTTACTTCAACAGTCTGCGCAGTTCCTGAAGTTTCTGGATCTTCCCAATGATGCTCTTCATCTTTCCCTTCCTCCACTCTAATAGGTTCTGAATGCTCTTCGTCCATCAGATCTGTCTCTTCTCCACTGTAGAAACCCTCGTCTTCGTAGTTCTTCTTAACCAAGTTCACTAGGTGAACATCTTTGAATGCTCTCCCACTGGACGTATGTCCAACCTCTGTGTTGTTGTCACTGTCTGAATTCCTAAACATTAGCTTTTCCAAATCCGACCAATCTACTATATATTCAAGATGTTATTTTCATGTAATAGCATCTTGATCCTCAACTTCAAAAAATGTAAAAAATTTCCTCTGGGTCCCTTGAAGAAATATCTCTTGGATTGGCTATATGACTCTACTCTGTCAACAACAAACTCGGTGATGTACCCTCCAATGGTTCTATAAAACCATTGTTCTATTGCTCTTAACACAACGTTATCAACTCTCTTGACCTTCTTGATTAGCGTCGACATCCAGACCACATGTGGCCTAGACATGACCTCAAATTGGGTATCTGCTAACCTAGCTATCCACTCATATAGCTCCTGATGGATTCCTCCAAATAAAATTTTGAGTATATAAGTAAAGATATATCTTCCTAACCAATCCTCTGTACTAAGATTAGGGTTCTTGTTTTGGGCTTCAGCGAAGTCCTTTCTTGATCCTCTATCCACTTATAAATCTCTATCTTTGATGGGAACCACCTTGACATGCCCTCAAGAAGATCCTAGTCCCAGCAACAGACCCATTTGTTGGCACAGGGGCAGACCCTGGGTTCAGCGTCAAGAGCGCACCAACAAGCCCTAACTACTGTCCCTTTCGACAACACCTGCAAAGAAGATGCAGTCTCACCAGAAGAAACTATGGGGGGGGGTTAAGGACATATATGTCTACAACCAGCGGGAATATCAAGTGGATCTACTACTAGAATGACACAACATTTATATATCTCTTACCAATTTAACTCTACTCCACACAACTATCTATCAGATTTAACAAAGTAATGCAATAACAATATATCAAAGGGAAAAGAGCATAGCATCAATCACACACAACACAAGGTATACGTGGTTCACCCCCTCTCTAGGGCTACGCCCATAGAACTGTGCTTAAAATATATTAGGATGAAGCATACAATTCTTGTCTACTCTCTCAGCTAGAAGATCTTCTTTCTTCTCCTTGCTATCTCTCCCCTCCCTGTGCACCTAGCTGCAGGATTGATCTTCGCACCTAGCTGAAGATTTGACAATACATAAGGCTCTCGTACTCAATACTTCTGTCTCACAGAATATTATTCACTCGATCACACAATGAAAACAACAACAATCATAAACCAACTTGACACCAACCCATCCCAGGTCCTTTAGACCTCTATTTATACATTACAATCACTCCCCGACATCCTTAGGCCGAAACCTAGGTGTCAAAATCCTATATACCAAAACCCTAGGTGTCTAAAACCCTAGGTCAACCTAACCCACGTTTTTAGGGATTCACCAACTTGTCTTTCCTTCCTTCTCACGCGGTGCTCTAAAGCATTCAATGGTGGATTTTTCTGCCTGCTGAGTTGTCCATGATCCTTCTTCCTTGTTGATCTTTCATTCTTTATCTCCTCGTCCAACGACTTTCTTCCTTTTACTTTGCTCCATCTTTTATGCTCTTTTGATCACTTCGACCCAGTAACAATCACTATGTCTTCTGTGCGGTTTTCATTTTGCCTTTTCTTCCTTGGTCTTCACTTACTTTCATAACCAAGGGACAATAGAAAGAGACCTGCTGAAAGGAGAGAATTAATGCATATCTCATCGGTCAGCACGAGGAGCAAAGCAGGAGCTTCATAATTTGGTGGAGATCGGACGAAGGACATGTTCACGAACCAATGAACCTGTGCGTCTTTCGCATGTGCCAAATGTAAGTGGTACATGAAAAAGACCCTATGAATAATATCCAATGATGAAAACAGTTGAGAAAGGCGAGGAAACCACCAATAATTCTAATGGCATCCAAGAAACTGCATGAATCCCAAAGTGTGAATAGATGTCTTGTCGTCGAACACAAGGGAAACCACCCAATCAATGACCAATGATGAAATTTCGACTACTGGGTTCAAGGTGACCTACCAATGATGAACATAGGGCCAGGGTGCATGATAAGACCATAGTATCATGTGATTCTGAGACAAATTGAGGGTATGGCCGACATGCAAAGTCAAGAGTTCTAAGGAATGGTGGACACAGGTTGATAGACTTCCTTTGAACAAAAGCATGAGAAATGTGGTAGACTCTGACATCATAGATTCAATGATGTAACTATTTCATGCAAGAGGCATCAATAATGTTCTCTATAGGGACTGGAAGAGTAACTAGTTGGTAGAGAAAGCTCTGTAACAATATCATCTTCCTAAGGCCATGCTAAATCCAAAATTATGATGACACAAGGACTCAATAATTTTGTGCTCTATTCAAAGGCGACATGACTACTACAAATTATAATATGGTACTCCCTTCTTGCCCATCTCTTTTTGTGTTTTCATAACAAATGAATGCTATGATACAAAGGAGGAAACGAGTGTTGCAAGTAAGAAAAACTAGTTCCAGCAGTGGAACATACCTATGCTCAATGGAAGGAAATGCATGTGGGAGATGGTCGGGGCGATGTTCCCTCCAGGGTATAGGGTGTCAAATTGTGAAGGATATAAACAAGGCTCTGCTTGGTTGAGGATGAAAAAAATGCTTAGGCAACGGTTTATAATGCAAAGCAAGAATCGACTAAAGGCTCAATACTACAAAGGAGGGCATGAGATGAAATCACAACTTAACGCCAAAAAATTTCCTTTTTATATATTTTAGTCTACTTGGTGTGAAAAAGAAATAAACTTGTGCCAAATAGACGTCTTTTCAAATCCAATTTATGAGTGTGAAAAAGACAAGTTCACTTGACGATCTTTTCTATTTTTGGTAACAAGTCGGAAAATGGCTTAACTAATACTCATGACCTTTCAAATCCAATTTAACGAGTGTG
The DNA here is from genome assembly GCA_000966675.3 of Picea glauca. Taxonomy (NCBI): domain Eukaryota; kingdom Viridiplantae; phylum Streptophyta; class Pinopsida; order Pinales; family Pinaceae; genus Picea; species Picea glauca. The sequence goes on along the minus strand of JZKD02S1622005.1, from coordinate 607,480 downwards.
AAAGGGATAAATCACTCGACAATAATTTTGAGTTTTATACGAGTCGAAAAAGAGCTTAACTAAGACTCGCGACCTTTCAAATCCAATTTAACAAGTGGGAAAGGGACAAATCACTCGCCAATCTTTTCGGTTTTTAGACAATTCGGAAAAGAGCTTAACAACGACTCGTTTATGCAGATTCTAGGCAGTAAGTCACAGGGTAGGCCAAGGCTCCCGTGTGGACCTTCTTTGGAATGTCAATATGTTACGAAGAACTGATACAAGCTTGGGAAGACCCAAACCTCTCCAAGTTGAGGAGGAAAAAATGCTAATGGAGGTTATCATCTCCATGATATATTAGATAATGTCTCTTCCTGGAAAAGACATAGGCAGAGGCATTGGATACCCCACAAGAACATCCCAATCAAAGGGAACCTCATCAATACTTGGAGGGAGAGAAATCGGGAAGAGTAAAACTCTCTATTGTTTAGAACGTGAAGTAATAGAAATGCTAAGGACATGGCATAGAAGGTATAGAACCAGAACCAGAAGAGTGAGATTGACCAAAAATTGCATTGGCGTGATCGCTTCCTTAGACTTGTCACTCTCCAAGAGAAGAGTGGGGTTGATCAAAGATCGCATCGATATGACCACTTCCTCAACCATTGGTTGAATAGGATGCAAGACAACAAGGTCAAGAGGTGCATCACCCCCGAAAACAGGAGTGTTGTTGGTCGAAGATTGCATCGACACAACCATTGGTTGAACAAGATGTGAGACAAAAAGGTCAAGAGACGCATCACCCCCAAACATAGGAGAGGCGTTGGTCGAAGATTGCATTGACACAACCACTGGTTGAACGAGATGTGAGACAACAAGGTCAAAGGATGCATCAACCTCTAAAGGAAAAGGGATTTCAGCCGAAGATTGCATCGACATGACTGTCATATCAACCAAAGAAGGAATGGAGTGTTGTGAAACCATATATGCCTCAGAACCTGAAGGGCCCTTAGGTGAGCCCCACGCTTCTGGTATCCCAGCAGTAACATGACACAAATGAGTAAGGTGACTTCCTTCACAAGTCCTGCAAAGGAATCTAGGCTTACGGCTGAGACGTCTAGGATTCTCAATCATATGAATTCCCTCAACATGACTTGTAGTGGCTGGTGACATGCTCCCAACATGTTGCGGAGGCTAGTAGAAAATATACAACATGACTCGTAGAGGTTGGCAGTGGATCCCCAACATGACTAGCATAGGTTGGTGATGTATGTGTAGTGTGACTAGCAGTGTCGAGACATGTGCCCCCAACATGACTTGAAGAGGCTGGTTGTAGGTCTTCAACATGATTCGTAGAGGTTTTCGACCAATATCCAACATGACTAGCATAGGTTGGTGATATAATGCCAGTATGACACACAGTGACTGGACTTGTGCCCCCAGCATGACTTGCAGTGGCTGGTTGTAGGTCTTCAACATGAATCGTAGAGGTTGTTGAACAATATCCAACATGACTAACATAGGTTGGTGATGTAATGCTAGTATGACACGCAGTGACTGGACTTGTGCCCCCAACATGACTTGCAACGACTGGTTGCAGGTCTTCAACATGACTTGTAGAGGTTGTTGACCAATATCCAACATGACTAACAGAGGTTAGTGATGTAATGCTAGTATGACACGCAGTGACTGGGATTGCGGTGGTGGTGAATTGCGTCATTTGAGACCAAGGTCCAAGGAAAGACTGGTTCTGATAAATTGTAGGCTAGGAAGGATCCTGGTTTACACCCTGTCCCTATCCAGCAGGATAGTATCCTCCTCCATACTGATTCATAGAGGGTTGTAGGGGAATCAACACTGAGGAAGCTACTTGTGAAGAGAAAGAGATATGACAAGGCTTACTCATGTGAGGATATATGTTTCCCCCAGATGAAGGAACTTCATGAAGGGGGTTGCCCATACTACAAAAATAACTTCCCCCAGATGAAATACCGGAGGACAGATGGAGGTCAGCCATGGGAAAAGTGTTCGTAGGAACTGACATGGCGAAAGAAGGATAAGTGGATGGAGTGTAATAAGTAGAATGATTGCATAGTTGGGCACTTACTTCTCGTATAGTGGATTCGTAGGAAGGAAGATTCCAACCTCCTACCGTAAGAGGTGTTTGAAGGATATGACTCCCACCAAATGGAGAGGGATAATAAGGAGGCATCATGCCCCCAGACCCAAAACTTGTATTCGCATAAGGAGGCAAGATAGAGGATGGCAAGTGAGAATACATATCAGACATACCATAAGAAAAATGATTAGAGACCCAAGGCATTGACTGAGTACCATAATTCTGCATACCATTATAAAAAGTGGACGAATTTTCCCCCATGAACGTCATGGGGGGGTAGCAATAAACGAGGGATCAAAAGGAATTCCACTATCCATGATAACACAGACTCAACACAAAATCCTATGGTCAACTAATAATCAAAGAGCATACCAAAAATTCAAATGGCCAATATGCATCTAAACGGGATAAAGTGGTTGAGTGGCCTCCCTCACTAAATAAGGTGTGTCTTGTCCAAGAGGGACCTGAGACTCCCCGCTAAATTTTGGAGGTAACATAATCAGTTGTCGGGGCCCTCATGGGCTTAACAACCAGTTGGTCAGATCCCCCCAGAGAGGTAATCTTCCATAAATATTGTGTGTTTTTCGACCTCTATCTGACCCAGGGTACAAGTAGAACATAATAAAACACTGTATAATCGATGCACAGGCGAGAAGTCGTAAGTTTGGATTAACATATGGGCAGGGTAGCAAATCCAAAAACCTTGAAATCACCGCCTCTCATAGAGGTATGGGTGGTAGCAACATCCCCAAATACGAATAAATCCACAAAATATCTCTGACGCTAGGTGAGTATCCGGGGGTTATCCCTTCAACTAACTTCGCATGACCTCGTGATTAACTTCGGTGTGAGTGGAGCCTCTTGCTCTTACCAATTATACAATGGACTTCTCAACTCCCTGTTTCAGACACATATGTTGATTTAATTTCCTTGGAGAAGTTTACTCACAAAATCCTATTCCAAGGCACTAAATCCTAGACTAGTTTGTGCACCCTAAATATAAAATCGTAACTAATCAATTTTAGTTTAAAGCATAAATTTTATTGGCCGTGATTACTCAAAAGGGTATGGAAGTGAAACTCATGATATTATGACTCTGTAAGAAAATAAATATAAATATAATGCAAAGTCTAATTTTAATTTTTTCAATCAATGATATGTGTATAAAAAATAGTGCAATTTTCAATTTCAACTCTGCAATTCAGAAGTAAAATGCAATCTTTCACTAAATTCACTAAGCTAATGATAAAGATTCAAAAGACAAAAATGCCAAGCAATGTAAAATTCCTATTTTTTGTATTTTCAATATATTAAAGAGAAAATGCATGGACTGAAAAGCAACATGATATATAAATTCTACTGTGTATAAACGGAATGACTCAAGCAAAATAGCATGCAACCAAGCAACAACCCAGAGTTTTGTTGGATACACCTACCACACTTAGAGGGGGGATGAATGAGTGTAAGGCTCTTTTTGTAAAAATTCCCTCTTACACAAAACTCATTAGTTAACATTCAACATTTTACTCATTACTCATTGCTATCATTTATAACTAGTTATATATGAACACATATCAACAACATATATCAACAATATATCATCAACAAGTCATCACCACAAGGAACACAAAGAACACAATATGTATGTACAATTTTATTTTTATTATGGACTACAATCCTTGGGGTTTATCAGCAACAATTGAATAGAGTACAACTCTATAAGAGAACCATCTCTACAATGCAAGACTCATCTTACATCCTCAACATCAACTGAGATAAGGCAACAATCCTCAACATATTTCAATTTGCAATACGTATGTGACCTGTCAGTAGTGCATAATGCATGTGTATCTGCCCTACCAATAGTACAACCCACATGTATATGCACCCAAGAAGTACTACAACCTGCGTATATGCTCCCAAATAGTATTACAACCTGTGTATACCTTCTGAGCTATTAGGGTTTGTCCTTCAAGATCAACTCATATCCTCTACAACCAATTTATCATTCTCTTATGTTTCTCATTGTCCAAACTGACCACTAGCTAGTCATAATACATCCAAGCTCTCCAATAGCTTACCCATGCTCCAAAACCAATCAATATGAATGCTACTCAATCATGCATAAGCAATCAACATACTATAGCCATCATATCAGTACTGAATTAGAAGAGTGTTACTCACTCCATCAACCAACATAAACCACATCATAGCAACCATACCAATAATTCCCTAGGCATTCACAACATAATAAGCAATGCTATCCATCAAGACAATAATGTAACCATACTAGTGTCTCAGTGATAGATCTAAGACCGTAGAGTGCAGATCTGGAACCTGCTTCAGTCTTCAACAACTTGTCATCAGCTCAACAACAAAACTCCATGAGTTTTTCACTGTACGCTCCCTATACATTGACAACTTGTGTATTGTATGCACCTTGTACACTGACAACTTGCATATATGCCCCCTATACACAGACAACCCTCGTATGCACCAGAAAATAGGGTTTCTCTGTAATTCCAAGAATTTCATCGTCATAATCTTAGACTTTCCAAAACTTTAATGTGTCCATGAGATCCTCCCCATGCTCTCTTTCTTAGATTAGATCTTCAATCATTCTCAAGAGATCCACACCAAAATTCTTTCACAGGAGGCTCTCCATCAATACTACAAAATATATTCTCACAAGAAGCTCTCCATTGATCAACAAAATGGATGAATTGCAAGAGTTCATAGCTATCTTATTTATACTTTCATCCTCTAGGCCACTTAACCCATTTCTAGGTCACTTAACCCATTTTCCTTATTTTAGGTTTAACCACTTTCCATAAATATAAATTTCTCCAATACTTTATCATTTAAATATTCCTTCTTGATTTTGTCACCTTATTTTATCATTTAAATAATCTTTCTTGATTTTGTCACCTTACTTTATCATTTAAATAATCTTTCTTGATTTTGTCACTTCTCTTTATTATTTAAATAATCCACCTTGACATTGTCACTTTTATTTATCATTTAAATAATGATTTCTTCTTTTAGGTCACTTTGACTTCTTTGACCTTGGGGGCTTCAAGCCTTCATATGAGGGTCCTCCAACTTCATAAGGCCATAACTCTCAAACCATGAGGATTTATGTGACATTCCACATACCATCGGAAATGGAATGACAATCACTATCCATCTTAGGATAGTTTCACCAACAAATTCATTAATCTTCATCTCATTATTCCACATACAAGCATGGGTCCTCCAACCATTGTTCTAGGATAACTCAATCCACAAAGTGTCTTCCCATGAGGGATTTCACCATAAGGGGACCACTTTGGAGTTCATCCATTTCTGCACCTTATCAATCATGATAAGACAATAATGAGTCATCTATACATTTTTCCAACAATGCAACATATACCAATGAAACCACATCAATCCATCTTCATCATGTATCAATGACAACTCATTGATCCATATTCATCATATCAATGAAAACTCATTGATCCATATTCATCTATGTATTCTCATATATTACATTACATCAATCATCAATCAATCACTTGACATCAATCAATCAAACCATTGGCATCAATGACAACATGATCCAACAATCTCCCCCTTTGGTATTGATGGTGATACCAACATTGATGTCAATACCAATTACCAATTATTGATGTCAACATGTATATAAGGCATGCTCTACATAAATAGTCAATGTGACTATCTCTCCTCATCAATAAACATCAATCACATCAATGTGATTAAGTCTCCCCCTTTGACATCAATGGCAAAGGGTCATTTTCCTCTTGGGGTTGCTCCCCTTGTCTGAGTGCATTTGATATTCATTTGAATAATATCTCCCCTTTTGAACAAGGGATATCACTCTGATGTAATGCTGAAAATACATCAAACATACTCCCCCTGTGACCATCGCTCCTCCTGGAATTATGCCTTTGTGATCTTTCTTCAATTATAGGGCTCTTTTCTAGGTATGCATCTAATAAATATCTCCTCCTAGAATCATGGGAAGAATAATTACTCCCCCTAAGGGCTTGTCTCCCCTATATTCTCTGCAAGATGAACAATATGCTACCATATGACGATCCTTGGACCTTTCCATGCATCAAACTTGTGCCATACCATATGTCATGAAGCAAAAGATATGTCAACAATGAAATAAAGAATTATGAGAAAAATATCAACAAGCACATCCTGTACAAAATGTGTGCTCATAATCCACAACACCTATGTACATAAACATCATGCAATGTGCCAAAAGATATCATCCATGGAATGTATCAATCATATGTCTCTATCAACATGCCAACATGTGCATCTAACAATATGCCAACCATGTGCATCCACCAATATGCCAACCATATGCATCGATCAATATGCCAATCATGTGCATCTATCAATATGCCAACCATGTGCATCTACCAATATTCCAACCATATGCATCTACCAATATGCCAATCATGTGCATTTACCAACATGCCAAACAATGTATTGAATCACTCATGATATGTCTCCATCATGAACCAAGTGCCACAATCATGTATCTCAAACAAATGCAAATTGTTGTGCTAATCAAGTAGTACCAATGGTGTAGTATCATCAAGCATATTCCATATATGAGTGTACAAAACATGTACATTATCATGCACCAATACCACAAAAATATGAATCCCATATATTTATGCCAAATCCTCCATAAATCATGTGCCAATAAAACTGCTTGTAGGTGCCTCTACCAATGTACTAGAAAAGTACCAATCACGCATCAACTATAAATCAACAATGATGTACAATATGATCACCTCATCAACTCACCAAACACATGTCCCAATGTGTAGCCCAACCATATGCAAAATGCATGCACTATGATATCCAACATATGCTTCTAATAACACATCATAAGATATATCAATGAAACTCAAATATGTACTAGCCATGTACCCCAACAGATCAAAATAAATCCATGCTCATGGGTTAGTGCCATGCACCCAAGATTTATTTTTCATCGTCACCTTACATGATCTAACATAGAACCATGAAAACCTACAACAAACAATGTCAAAACCTGCAATAAACCATGTCATACCCTACATCACAGAGTTATACCATTACATCAAACTCCAAGCCATGTGCATTGCCTTTTTCCTAAGGATTTACCATATATACGTGGCCTTCTGCACCACAGATCGTGTATGTATGCCACCTATTCAAGGTCAGACTACATATGTATGCGACTGTCGCCATTGTCACCTGCGTATACCTCAGTAGATGCCACTTTTGAGCTTCCCTTCAGTCTTTCATTCTATTCTAGTTGCTTTGTCTTCTTCACCCACTTCTGTAGATGTCCTTGCTCCTCAGAACTTGAGCTTTGAGCATCCATCTTTTCAAATATGTCTCCCTTCCTTACTTCATTCCTTCTTCTAGCCATGCTATGTGAGGTCCTCATCATGGACTTTCTTCTTGTGTTCCAACACTCCTAGGATTTGTGGCCAAATC
>JZKD02S1622005.1:534154-548598 GCA_000966675.3 Picea glauca | reverse complement strand
ACACATAAACATTTACAAGAAGATGCATGAACTTAACACATAATTTTATCTTGCATATTTATACACATGAAGCAAGGTCCTGTAAAGTTTATTTTAATGAAGTAGCGGGTGCTTGTATAGCATAACAAGTCAGCCTTCTATTTTCAGATCAGGTGGTATCAGAGCATAGTTTGTTTTGCTCATGTGTTTTCCATTGATAGCTTGAGATTTAGCTATTGGTTTTTGTGCAAGATTTGTGTTGAAGTTGGATATCTTCCCAGGATGGAGGAAGCTTCAAGTATTGATAGTTCTCATACATTTTCATTATCTAAAGAAGAAATTATAATCATGAGAGATTTGATGAAAGAAATGTGTGAAGAAAGGAATAAGAACATTTCCCTTGAAGAGAAGTTGATGGCCATGATGCAGGAGAAAGAACAGTTTCTTGCAAGGTTGCATGAGATGGAGATTCAACTCCATGAGGCAAAGGAAACCCTTACCAAATACATGCATGAACATAAGGTATGCAGTGTTAGTTTGTCTTCTAATTCCTCTAAAGATGAATGTTTTGGTGGTTTTGAGAGTCACACAAGGGGAATAGGGTCCAAGTTGATGTTTAAAATGGGCTATGAAGGTAGAGGTTTGGGTAAGCATGCACAAGGCATTGTTAAGCCTATTGTTATTGAAGATAGACCCAGGTATTGTGGTCTTGGATATGGACGGCAAGATGGATCAAATTCCAAAGTCGAGGAGACAAGGGAAAAGGTTCCAAGGATAAACTTTGTTTCAAGTTCACCTCCTCAAGAAGGCTTTAAAGGTGAAAGTTTTATCCCTCTAGCATGCAAGGCTTGTGTTCAAGATGAATGTGAATGTGTGGAATGAAAGAGTTGTGACAGTGATGAGGACAATAACACTGTTGATGGTCTTCAAATGAGAGCTTGTAACTCTTCAGATTCACCTCCTCAAAGAAGCGATAAAGGTGAATGTTCAAGGTATAATTCTGCTTATCATTCAGTTGCTTTTGATTATGTATGTAAGAATGGAAGAAAGAATCCATGTACATATTGTGGTTTGTATAACCATCATGTTTCCAAGTGTTGGAAAAGATTGGCCAATTTCAGGAAACTTTCTAAGCAAAGACAACGGGAAAAGAGGATGCAAAAGATCTGCACCCATTGTCAGAAGCGGGGTCATCTCATTGACCAATGTTGGACGTTGCATCCAACTATTCGTCCACAACACAAGAAGTAGTTGGATAAAGAGTTTGACAAGAATGGAAGAGGAGATTCCATCATCGATGTGAGTCAAGATGATTCACAAGAGGACGATGTTCAGCAGAAAAAGTCACCGTTGAGTTGGCTTGGTAAGAAATGGTTGGATTTCTTGAGCAAGTGAGGCTTGCATTTTTCTGTTGTAATGCACTTTCCAGTGTTTTGTGTGCATTTATGGGAAGCATGATAAGTTGCAGCCATTTATATTTTTTGTATTCAACTCTTAAGTACCCATATGTTTCGAGGTTGTACTTATGTTTGTACTGGAAGGAGAGTTGAAGAGTCCTATACATGCATTTGTTTTTATGTATGTGTAAGCATTGAACCTAGTGATGGTTCATCATGAGTGATTCATTATTGTTACATGATTATGTATCATGTTTGTCGACTTGTCAGTTTGGGAAGGTTGATGTTTCAATGAGTCTCGACTGGTGTTGATGATTTACTGATGACTATGTTGTGTCGATCGTGTGTTCGACTTGTGTTTAGTCGATGGTGTTTATTGACTTGAAAGTTGATTTTGAAAACACCATGTGCTTTGATAAAGTACGAGATGCGACAGTTTGTTTGAAGAACAAAAGATTTTGTTGGCATCATTTTCAATCTTGTATGATTTGTTTTCAAGATTGATGGTTTTCTTGGCTTGTAACAAGATGTCGCAGGAAGGTTTTTGTAGCCATTGGAGAGCTGATTATGTTGACACCAAAGAGTTAGATAGAGGGACTTGATTCTCAGTGGGAAGGTTGGCAGTCTTCCAAGCACAGAGAGAGCAGTGGGTCAGCAGCAGCCAGAGTACAGTGGTTGAGGGACATAGCCAGTTGCAGTGCAGGGCATGTCAACGTATTCAGGTGATTGTCAAAAAGATTTTGATATGACTTGAAAGTAGACAGATAAGCTTTTGTGGGTCCAAAATCCTTTCAGTGGGAAGGTGTGATCAAAATCTAGACCAGGGGGCAAAAATTTGGTCGATTTTCAAAGTGCTCAGAATGCAACGAAAACTGTGCCATTGCGTCTGTCTCGTCTTCCTGATTCCAGCGGTATATTTACTTTCGCAAACGGAGTCCGTATGGAGAAGATATCACGATCTTTTCACCAAGCCAAACAAGGAAAATTTTGATGCTGACTGTACCTGTCCGTACAGTCCGTACAGGACACGTGTCAATTTTGTACAGGACACGTGACCGGTCTATACAAGACATGTGGTGGCTTTAGGGAGTGACACATGGCATGCAGTTTTGGACTTTTTGGCACACATTTGGGCCAATCCGAAGGTGACACGTGTCACCACTGGAAGGGTGACACGTGGCACGGGTGACGTCAGCGGCTGACGTGGCAGGATGACGTAGTAGGTGACTGGACCATACGGAGATGAAGTGGCAATTTGACGTGGGCTAATTGGCAGTTGACATGTGGCAAGCATTTATTGGTTGATGTTGGCAAATCAGGTGTTGACACGTGTCTTGTACCTAGCGAATGGTGTGAGGACACATGGCCCAATCTGGAGGTGCCACGTGTCCCTCATTTTTTGGTTTGTGTGTTGGTTCAAAAGATTATGGGAGTCTGCGGGGTTCGACCCCCGGACCTCCCCAACAGCTAACGACTTCGCACGACCGCCTGACCAATAGGCCATACCTTGTTGCTTGTTATGTAATTGTGTTTAAAATTATTTATGGTTGCCCTTTTGTATAATGGGCGGGGGGTCGATCCGGGCTTAGCCCTGGCCCACGGTCATGTCATATTACATATTCCCATACTTTTATATGGTGCGTGGGTAATTATATACCGGTTCTATGGTTTAACATATGACCATATATTATGTCGCGCGCGTTTTAAAGGTGTGGTTTAAACACATGGTTTTGTATGTTTTAATGTGACCATGCCTTAGTTAATGGAGCGCGTGGGGGTGTTTAAAAGAACCCACAGTTTTAAAAAGTTATACATGTGACCATCTATTTTATGCGCGTAGTTTCAAACAGTTGGCACGGTTTTAAAAACCGTTAGCACTTTTGCTTTTAGCCCGAGGTTTCATGGACCATATGCCCGAGAGCTAGGCGGTTGGGGGCTGGAGGCACCCTAACCATCCTACAGTTTGCACGGTTATTCAGAACCGCTCGAATCCAGGTTTTAACGTGCGTTTGGAGAATGTTCTTGGTTCATGCACACAGAGGTGCGTTTTGTAGAGCCAGTTCCAGCAAAGTTGAAGGAGGAAGATCGAGGAGGCCTAACTTCTTCATCGTTTGGCCGTTTGAGGTGCCGTAAAAGCCCAGCCAGGGGTTTTTGGACATGTTGGATCCATTGGTGCCATTTTCACAGCCATTTGAAGACTTCTTCTGCAATTTTTTCACCATTGAAGTTTCAGCAAGCTCTAGGGAGTTTGAAGCCCTCTTTGATGGAGGACATGGTTTGGTGAACCTATATTTGTTTTCTGTGATTGAATAATAATTTTTGGCTAATCGATATGCTCTAAACACATTGGGATAGGTTTCAGAGGATGTTGAGAACTTTTACAGGTGTTTTTTCCAAAGAGAAGCTCAGGGAAGCTTATGGCCACATGTAGAAGAGATCATGCCCGGATGAGCCATGATCCATTTTCAGAGTTGTATTAGCCATTTTTGGGGTTTTTATGTGTTCTGATCTCAATGGTGCAGTCTGTTTTTCCATTTGAGTTGAGAAGCAGTTTGTAAAATAACTTTTGACTAATTAATCCCAGAGAGCCAAGTCCATTATGGAGGCTCAAGGAGATGTAGCCCGGAGGGGGGTGAACTCCTTTATCATCTTGTTCTTGTTATGAGTTTGATGGTTTATTTGCTGAAAGTTGTGTTGTTGTGTATTTATTTGAAATACATATTTAACCATTTACAAGAACATTTCCTCATACATAAACATTTAAAGGAAGAAGCATGAACTTAACACAAGTTTATATTTCATATTTATACACATGAAGCAAGGTCCTGTAAAGTTTATTTTAATGAAGTAGGGGTGCTTGCATAGCATAACAAGTCAGCCTTCTATTTTCAGATCATTCCAACACACCAATGACATCATGCATGTCGAGGTGCCCTCATCAACCATCATGCAGAAAATATTTCATGTAAACATTTTCGTGGTGTAAGCCACCACTATCTGAAACGCCACGTGGTAGGGGAGACGAGGTTTTAAGTTAGTCATATCAAGCATGATTGTTCCTGGATTACAAGTCTCAGAAGATCCTAAGGCAGCTAAAAAGGATTTTCTCTATGAAGGGCAGCTCTGGAGGACCTCCAAAGTGGACATCACGCAAGGGGTTTGTGAAAAATATTCCACCATAGAGTAGTTATGGGTGGCCCTCACGTTTTGATTATGCGAATATTTCTTGAACTCCCCTTTCGGTATGCGTGTCATTGTTTCGCCCTTCGTCTTCTCTATATGGAGAGGAACAGATGGATTTTCAGCTTTGTTACCCTTTTCAACAGTGGTTGGCATTATTTAATCATGTGCCCTAGTTTCTATGTAGCCATCACCTTTCATCATATAAACGTTCGCGGATGAAGGATTACTAGAAGATGGAGGGGGTCCCTGACTGCCCCCATTCGTGCTTGAAGAGGCTTGAGTTAAATGTTTCCCATGAGGAAATGGGTTCATTAACATAGTAGTTTGTTGCTGTGCCAATAAATTTTGGACCTCCGCAAGCTGAGGGAATAGGTGAGTCGGGTGGTATTCCGTGCAAAGGTTACACAGATACTTTGACTTACTTTTCTCTGCATTTCCCCCACCAACATTGTTGTTGGGTTTCTTATCCCCCTTATCCTTCTTATTTCTCTATTTTTTCTTTCTGTCAGACTGCTGGTTAGCCTTTGGGTTCGTCAACTGCACACTGTGTACATTTGACATTTGTGTAGGGGGAGCAGCCAAACTAGTGGTTGGGTTGGCCGTTTTCTGTTGTATCGACAATTGTTGCAATTGATTTGAGAATTGATCAATGTTCTTTGCTTGTGTTGAACCAACTATACCATCGGCATGTGGTCCAGACTTCTGTCTGGCCTTGTCAAGAATGGAATGTGGCACATCTGGAAAAACTTCAAAAAGTGAACCAAACTAAGAGTATATCAGTTCAATTTTTTGAGCTCTCATTATCGCCTCTTCCTTGGAAAACACTCCTGACGTTGCAACATCTTTGGATAAATAGGGTACCAAATATTTAAGGAACCACTCCAACAGGAAATCCGGTGGGACTGGTACTTTTATCAAACTCTTCCGACGCTGCCATTCTCGGATGTGATCCGAGATATGATCAGCCTTTTTTTGCTCAACGTTGGTCAACAATTCGGTGCCAGCATTGTATCTCACAGGTAGTTGAAAATGGTTTAGAAAAACCATTTCCAATTCCCCAAAAGTAGAGTATCTTAAGCGGTCGATCTTGATGTACCATTTTGCAGCACTCCCACTAAGAGTACATTGAAACAGATGCAACTGAACGGAATCATCTCGCAATGAGTTCGACGAGCACCATAGGTGAAAGGTAGTCACATGATCGCTCGGATCTTCGTTAGGATTACCTTTGAACTTAGGAATGTCCGAGGAAAAATTCATCGGCATAGTAGGCCAACACAGATCGTGACAGATTGGGTCATTCAACAATCTTGACAAGTCTAGAAAATGCAACGTTGCCAAAAATGGTAGCTTAGGCTGTTGACTATGTACAGGGAAAAAGGAGCCTAGAGTTTGAATGGCACCAGGTTGCCAGGAAAAGTTAGGTTGTTGACCATGTTTCTGGTAAATACCATGGCCTTGGCCAGCTAATGGATACTGTTTTTGTTGGAAACTCATAGGTTGATTCCCATAGTTGGAAGTTGAGGGTTGGGTGGGGATTTCTCCCTGCGTTGTGTTCCAAATATTCTGGAAATGGTTTCCCCCTGCCGATCCGATGGGCATAGGTACTGATCCTTTCCCGGGGTTCCATTAACCATGGAAGGGGATTCCTCTGGTTGGCATCCCTGAAAAGGGAACTGATCCCCACCACGGATTCTAGAGTCCTTGTGAGGAGAAGACTCCTATGTGTGCCCCCTGGGTTTCCCCCAGTCGAGATGGAAGCTAATGAGAAAGTGTTATTTCCAAATGCGTTGAACAAAGAGAATGACATTGAACGCACCGACGTGGTGTAGGAAGAAGGTCCTTGATTCCCTGTTCCAAACAATCTATAGTTCGTGTTCAGACATATGGGCTATTGAGGAGCACCACCTAGCGAGGGGGATGATGGAGGTATATGACCCTTGCCATAAGGGAAAGCATTATAGGGGGTTGAGGTGCCCCATATGGACCCTTTCAGAGGATAATTTGAGATCCCTGCCCCTAGACCCATGGTCTGTAAGGTGGAGTAGGAGAGGACGAAGTTCATATCAAAGTCAGGCATCCCATATGAAAATGGAGAGCCCGTCCCACTCTGTGTGAATGGAGCAGTGATCGCTGCCATAGACGGAATCGGACCACTGCTCGAAGTAGAGGTGGTCAATACCATCATGGTTCGGGCCGACGAAGTTGGGTTAGGAGGTGGAATGCCCCCTGTGGTGGAAGTCATTGAGGGAGTATGAGGACTCCCATATGAAGTAGCAACATTTTTTTCCATCGTTGCTTGCAAGACTGTTTAACGCTCGTGATGAGTTACCCTCAGAGGGACAAGTTGTACCAAAATGGGTGCCAAAAATTCAATGATTGGAGAATTGGCTAGCCCGAGAGCTTCCACTCCAAGGTCAGAAACAATAGGCTCCTATGGATTCAAGTGTTCTCCTCTTGGGGATTTCTCGAGCATAGTTTCCTGCGGCTCGATCACCTCAAATGACCCTTGCTAGTCAAGTCTTCGTCGTAACAGTGGTAGTGGTGGATCCAATGCAATTGGTGGTAGGCCCAAAAGCCTTCACGAATGGTGGAGCTCTTGATATTCAACTTTTTGAGAAGATCAATTGAATAGTAAGGCTTTTACTAATGTTAAAAACCAGCACACACTAGAAAATTTCCTACAAGATAAAACAAGAAAACCACTAACTAGTTGCAAGAACAATTACACCAGCCAACACTACAGAAACTTACCGGTGCAAGTGAAAATCGAACATGGAAGCACCCTCCGGGTATACTCTGCAAAGCATGGCCTGATTTCCTCCCTAGGTACCGCAGTATACCCCCATAGTCACTTGTGTAAGTCCCTAAAATAAAGGAAACTAGGTTGCCAGCTCGCGAATGGTCACTAGGCGAGTACAGTCGATAGTCGGGTTGACTGCAATGACCAGGGTATCAAGCCCAAAACCTATTGAGGGTATCGAAAGAAAGTGTACCAGAAGACGACTGAGGACCTCGAATGGATTCTATATCCATGAAGCTCTGTGGCAAATGCTACGGACATAATCCCAAGACAAGTCCTCTATATGCGTTCCCCACTACGCTTGGTCTAGCTTTGGAGGGGTTATCTCCGCTACCTTTCCACACATGACCTCGTGTTTATCCCCTGTGTTGGAGGGGGGTCTTGGATAACTTTCACATTTACTGTAATTTTTACACTCCCTAGCACTGACTCTAATGTTTGTTTTTTAAGCCTCAAAGAGTTTCCTCTCCAACCTAAAGCAAGGCTCTAGCCTATACTAGTTGATGGACCCTACAAACATAAAGTCTAGTAAGTTTTAATTTAATGTTAATTTTAAGTGGATTTTTTTAAGTCAAGGAAGTGACAATGAAACTAGTGGTGTGTTTTAAGAGACGAAAGAGAAGAGCAGTAAATGAAACTGAAAGAAAAAACTACTTCTTTTGACAAATAGAGATTTGCAATTTTAACTCTTTAACCAACTTTTCGTAACTACTTTTTCTAAGATCTTTTAAAGGAAAACGAAAAACAAGATTTTGCTCGACTACGAGCTACTTAATGTTCTAAGCATTCAGTAAAGAACTTAAGAAAAACACCATTTTTCCTGACAAGCAATATAATCAACCTAACAACTTAACCAAACTAAGAAATGAATTTTTTATTTTATTTTAAAATGCTTCAAACAAGAAACTTGAAATAAATTCTTTTTCTTTTTATTTAAAGCAAGAAAAAGGGAAAAAGTGAAGACAAGACAAGACCAAGAACTGACTTCTGACCCACTACGGATTGAAGGGAGTCAATGACGATACCAAACAGGCTGATCAGAAAAGACTCATAGACTCGTCTAAAACCCTTTCAAACAAAACACAAGAAATCTTTAGAAGATAAGCAAACTGATGTCAAACCCAGGCTAAAGACTGTAATAAAAGAGACCAGAACTTGATCAAGAAACCCCTAAGAAGTTTGACTTCAATCAGGGAAGAGGTTTACTGCCTCTTCTTTACAAAAAAAAAATCTTGACACAGGCATGCTACTAACACTTAAGCAGCCTGCATATGCATGTGGGTTGTCCAAAGGTAGGGCCCATATGTACACGTGTAGGCCCACTACAGGCCACATACACCTTTGTAACTTCTCAAAAAGAAAACTAACAGGTAGATTGATAGGGCTGGGAGTACTGGTATGGCAGACTAGAATCCCTTAAAGACTCCGAAAATTACAGAAAACTCAAAAAGGTAATCAAACCAATTAAAACACCCAAAAATATCCCCTAAAACCCTAGAGGTTTCCCCAGTATGGTCGCCAGTTCTGCTATAGCGGGAAATCCCCCCTATGGACTACACTAGGGTTCAACATGTAGGCATATCTAACCGTTTAAAAGTCTCCTACTCTATAGACTACACTAAATATACCCCACATTCATACAAGAAATACAAATTAAAAGAGATATGGTAACTCTACTTTTAACTCTGCGTCCGATGTCAATCCTTTCACGTTCGATTTCTCCTTTGACTGCAAGCCTCCTCCCTAGGCTGACCTGCATTCACAAACATACAAATAGGGAACTACAAAACATGCATATCATATATGAATTATGGGTTAAATGTCGGTATAAAACATAAATCAAACATAAATATTGAACACATCATATTTGATGACAGAAAAAGTATTCCTTTTATTGATATCACAAAGCTTACTGACAATGAGATCGACGACTGCTCCTCAAACCTAGTTCGGGATCCTCTTCACCAAGATCCAACTGCACTTCCACATATATTTCTCTTCTCACACTTTTTCTAACTAAATGGTATACGTTTACAATGGAGGAAAAAGGGCAAGAATGAGAATTCTGATGCAAAACTCACAAGGTATCTACAATTTTATGGGGCAAGGAGGGGATGTGAAATGGGTAGAGTTTCACTGTTTTTGTGCTTGGCTTAGGAATGAGACCCCAACACCTCCTTTTATATGAAAAAAGGATGATTATTCAGTTGGGTGACGGGCTATAGGCGGTAGAACAGTTGGGAAACTGCCCAATAGCCCGTAATCTCAACGAATTCCATGCAACTTTTTAATTTTTGCAACATTTGTGGGTATACGTGGGTTGTAATGGTGCAACTAGCATATGTACGTGAGCCGTACTAGTGCAGAAAGCGTGTGTTTGTGAGCAATAGTGGTGCAGGGCGCATACATCTTAAAAAATAGATTTTTTAAGAAGAGTTACTCAGTGATGGCTTGGCAAAAATAGCAAGTAAGAGGTCATGATGCCAGGTGTGCATGTATGGTGCAACTTAGTGTTATAAAAATTGGAATTGGATAGCTGGGACTCTCCATTTTATGGAGAGAAAGAGAAATTCAGGGTCAAATGATTGATTGATTGATTGACGGATTGGAGAAATCATATTCAATCAAAACCCAACTGGTGGATCCTTCCTGCACATTGATTTATGAAGGTTGGTCATTGTATTGTTTCATTGTTTGACGAAATATTATCTTCTTCATCATGAATCTTGTTGATGAAGGAGAGGTACATGGAGAGATTTTTTACGAAGGAAAATGCTTAAAGGTTTATTTCCCTGATGCCCATAGGCCCATGAAGAATTTAGGGCTCTTTCAAGAAGTTATTGTAAAAACCCAATGTTTGTCAAGGCATTAAGGTATCTGCAAGTTCCATTTTTCTGTGAACACAAGGTCCTAAGGTCTATTAACACTCAATTTGTCCTCTCTGGATGTGCAAGGTCTTCACTGAAGACAAATTGAAGGAAAATCAAAAGACAAACCATTGTCACCTCAATTTTCCTTTCCACTCTTCAAGGTGATCCAAGACCACCATTAGGGAGGCTTCCCTACAAAATATATAAATTCTTAAAATCACATATGCCCAATAACAAATATATTATTAACCCTTTGCTTTGCATGAATGAATATTACGACAACACCTTGTTCCAATGAGTTGTACTTGAGTTCAATTCAATTTCCTCATATGAACCATATGAGGAATCCTTGTTAGATATATAAATTCTTGATCAAAATAGGCATATACAAGAGCTATCTTGATATTAAAAATTCTAATGAATGAAGAGGGACCCCTTCACCATGTGATATATGAATTTCCAAACATGAGGACATAATTTTGGATACACAAAGGGAGCTAATTACTAACATATAACATTGTAAAAGTATTGCTCCAACAATGAGGAGAACACTTGGGTGATTGAGGGTTGTTATATAGCTCAAAAGGTGGTTATGTATGCTCATGTTCAACTGCTGTACATATGCCCTGATCTGTTATATGCGGACCTGTAAGAGGAATAACAAAATCCACAAATTTTCCAGCATATGGAAATCCCCTCTCTAATAGTTATTTCACGGTTCTGTTTGAAGGATGTTTTTTAAATAGTGAATTTAAGTTGTTAAATACTCTCTAATGCCAATACAACCAGATTTAAAGAAATTGCTAGTGCATTTCTCAGAAAATGCAAATACCAATTTTTAGCAATGGAAACAGAGTTATCTCAAGCATACAACCAATATGAGATTCTAGGTACAAGAGTGAGTGTTCTGATTTACAACATGATTCTAAAACCTTCCTGTGAGGACTGGAATAAGATGATGTCAAGATTATTAAGAATTCCATAGACACATTTTGTCAAATAGTTAAGTTGTTACCTTGAACTCCTCTGCTTATACAGAAAAATTGTATGGTATTCTTGTTGTTGTTGTAAGCATGAGATTTCATGGTTGAATGGGTTGAGAATAAAGCTTGAAAGATTTGTTTCCCTACAACTATATGGTCAATTCATAAACATAATATCTGGACACTTGAAAAACTCAAAAGAGAGTATGTTCATGGTGGAATACTCAGTCCACATTAGAAGTCGACTTCCCCACTCTAATATACTAGCCAACAATGAAGCATACCATACAAGAGGTGAATACCACGATTTTTGTAGAGTTAGTGTGCCCCTCAAGTGTAATACGATTTTTGGTGGGTAAACTCAGCCTCGCCATGAAATATATGTTCTCGACACACCCTAAATTCACCCCCATTGCTGAGAAACATCCTTCAATGAGAGTATGCTACCCAACAAAAAACAATTGACCTCCTTTCAACCCAAACTGAGTCAGAATTCATGAAACTCTTCCGCCACCAAGAGAAACTCAATTGCAAGAGAATAAACTCATCTTATATGAAGATGAATGAAGAAATGTGGATGGGGACATTACATATTTCCCAAAAATTCATGAATGCACATTGTTAATGGTTTTCTTTTCATTACGCGCAGGGTCTTTTAATTTTTTAAATCTTGATGGGGACATTACATATTTCCAAAAAAATCGTGAATACATATTGTTAATGGTTTTCTTTTCGTTGCGTGTGGGGTCTTTTAATTTTTTTGTTTGATTGAATAGTCAGTGCTAAATTGGGCGCCATTAGCACCGGATTTAACGCCAACTATTGATAGAAAATGTAATCAATTTGGGGCGCTAAATGGAGTGCAAATTGTGCCTCATTTAGCGCAAATTGTGGAAGATTGTGCAAAAAGGAATAAACAATGTGTTTGGGAGGTAAATCACCCACTTTGACAAGAATAAGATCCACTAGATGAGTGAGTAAACGATTGAAATTGGCCATAGGACAATTATCAATGTTCTCTATAGTTGGAGGATCAAAATTTCCTTAAGGAGGAGGAAACTCATCTCTTCTTAGGGGGATGTCATAAATACCCCCAAAAAAGCCTCTTCTTCTTCTTTTGTCCAACTAGAGGGTTCACATTATCTTGATCCCCTCCTATGGAGATATTCAAATCATTTGGTGCTTATACTAGTTCACTTTATGAGGAATCAATAACTTCAAGTCTATGCCTTGTTGGAGGTAACCCCGACATGAATCAAGGAGGAATACCTTGGTTCCAAAGGGCCTTCCGAATTTCAACCTGGGTCGATGGTGAGGGCCTGAATAAAACTATTGAAGATATGGGATATAGATATAGTAACCCCACAAAGTTATCATACAAGGTGAAATTCCCTTAGGGAACCTATAGGAAGGGATCTAATGGTGTTTCTCTATCTATCACATGTATCACAAGTAGTACTTCTCAATTGTAGCCACTCATGAAAAACCTAGAAGAATTTGTTAAGGTTACCTATTCACAATTATAATCAAGTAGAATAATTCTGGATTAGGCTTTCATGTTGGGTAGGGATACATGAAACTTCATCCTATGAGAAAAACTTTGGGTAGGACTCAAGGAATGGTGGTTGTCTTGGATATTTGATCAACATGAGTTTGGGTGTGAGAAATTATTTTTTGGATATAGATCCCGACTATCCCACTCTTAACCAACTAGATTCATGTAGATATCCTTTAGAGATACCAATAATTCAGAGTTGTTTCTGTAAAATTCCTACTAAATTTCCTTTAAATTATTCTTCTTGTACTGCTATTTTGTTCTCAATAAATTATTGACTAGTGGAAGGTAGTTACATAAACAATACATGTTCCCATATGGAAACTAGGGTAGTGCTCCACTTGTTTAATGGGTCAACAACCTAGAAATCCCAAAACAATTCCCAAGATAGCATGGTTAGTGAGGGTGCGTCCTCCAATGAAAGAACCAACTCATCAAATGATGGATCTCATGGACATGTGTGCAATAGTGGCCCCTTTGTTGTCATAACAACCCCCTTAAAGAGATGTATTTCCTCAAAATGTGTTCCATTAGTACCAATGAATGTGCAAGAAGCCATCTCTCCTCAAACCAAGGGCCAAAAGTGGGACAACCTAGGAAAATACGCATAAAGGGTGAAACATCCCACTAAGCCAATCTGAACAAAAACCCAAAACCATGTGCTAGAGAATGAAACATTGTGTTAATACCATCAATTATCTCAAAACCATGGGGCACTCTACAACTATGTGTGGGGTAGTTAGGCCTCCTCAATAAATGTCCCAAGATTTAATGACCAAGGGAGAATTCCATGATATGTGTTAGCCAACCTCCTTGAAAGTTCAATCACATGCTAAAAATAGGGCCCCAAAGCTAAGTCACTCCTCACGAATATATCTCAACCATCGAATGAATTTCCAAGTCATGCACCTTAGGGATATGTGCCCTAGAGTTAGGGAACATTATCTCAAGGAGTATCAAGCAATGACCAATAAAACTTAGGGAAAACCCTTAGTTGATGGGTATCCCTCTCCATGAATTTGATAAGGTTAAAAAAATAGTGAACCATATATGTAAGACCCTCATCAAGCCCAATTATCTACCAATATCCACACATAATATGAAAGCTTCCAAATATGCAATGATTCACCAAGAGATGTGTTGGGTATGTGTTATATTCTTTGCATGTGTGTGTGTGTGGGTGCGTCAGATATGACAACTGCGGGGGCGGTTTTTGCTATTTTTAGCGGATTTTACTATTTTTAGCTGATTTTAAATTAATCCCGGATTAAGGGATTAGGGTTTTGGTATCTACGGAATACCTAAGACAATTGTATATATTGTATGACGAATGGTGAAATTGGATATAATGAAAATAAGAAAGGTTTTCCCGGTTGAGGGTTTCCGGTAAAAATCTCTGTGTACTATGTGTATGAGCCATTGATTAATTTCTGTATTGCTTAAGAATCTATATGCATTTCTTTACTTCGCAAGTTTAATACTTACATGTGGTATCAGAGCACGTTTTTGTCTTCAGAGGGACGCCTTTGTTGCTGAGGGTTTGGCTCGGTCTTCATAGATCAAGTTTTTCTTGGGTCTGTGATAAACCTGGGTTTAGTGGGAGATTTTGCAGTGGAGATTCGAGTAAAGTAAGAGGAATGGAGAGCTCATCTAGAATCAAGATAGAGAAGTTCA
>JZKD02S1622005.1:500048-516712 GCA_000966675.3 Picea glauca | reverse complement strand
AATTAATTTAAAATACACACAATGATCCTCTTTTCTTCTTGTGAAGCCAAGTCCCAGCATATAAGTATCAAATTTTTGATACCACATCCTTGGTGATTGTTTTAAACCATACAAGTACTTTTTCAGCTTGCATACCAACTCCTTCTTTCCCTTCACAACATAACCTTCTAGCTGCTTCATATATATTTCTTCTTCCAGATCCCCATGTAGGAATGATGTCTTCATGTCCATTTGTTCTACTTCAAAATCAAATGCAAGAGCAACAGATAACATAAATATTATAGAGGTTAACTTGAAAACAAGAGAAAAAATCTTACCAAAATCAATTCCGTCAGCCTGGGAATAACGCTTTGCTACTAACTGAGCTTTGTATTCCTCCACTTTTATTTTTGCATTCATCTTCTTTTTAAATACCCATTTGCTGCCAATGGGCTTTCTTCCAGTCAACAAATCCACTAGATCTCGAGCTTCATTCTTATCCAAATATGTCATTTCATCGTCCATGGCCCTTTTCCATAGATTTCCATCCTCTGAATCCACTGCCTCCCTGACAGTTCTAGGATCATCATCAGTAATAGACAAAGAAAAATTTGAATGGAAATCAGATGGAGTATACCTTTATGGTACCCTTCTTTCTCGAACCAATCTCCTCAATACTAGAGTATGAGGATCTTCTTCTTTTGATTTATGTTTTTCTGTAGAGTCTGGCTCATCATCCTTTAAATCAAACTCTATTTTCTCTGGTTCTTCCTTACTTGGTAGGACTTCATGTTTAACAACATTCTTCATTTCTCTAAATACCACATCTCGGCTATTGATCCATATTTTATGAGAAAACAAAATGAATATAGATTATTAATAGGTGCTTAACACAAAATAATAGAGATACAATAAAACTGGTTTTCTATTCAATACAGAAATAAGCTGGAAACTATAAAATGCAGTGGAAACAATCTTGCTAGAATGGTGGCGGCTTATTTCTGAGAAGAGATGTGACGGTTGCGCTCATTCGCAATAAGATCATTACAATGAGGCTCTGAAGGCCTTTTTACAATAAACAAGAATGCCAAAAAACCCTAGACATCCAAAAACCTAACCCTAGGAGATGAATCGCCAAAAGTCATGTGGGCCCCGTTTGGGTAAGTTAGTACATCAACTTCCCGGGGTCATAACTTTTGCATACGATCTTCGTTTTAGGCGTATGATATCCCATTGGAAAGATCTATCCGAGGACTACAACAGTTGCACAAAATTTCATGATGAAATTTTGCAACAACAACATACCCCAAAAAATGTCGTTTAGGGCCTCAAAACGGCTCCGGAAGTTCAAGACCCGAAAAACTGCTAAAAATAGTAAATTATCAAAATTGCTAGAAAGTTGTTTTGAGCCAATTGGAAAGGGTGGGTGGCCACCGATATCCACCTAGATCAGATATACACTACCTTCTTAGTTTCTAGGTTTTAAATCTTATAACCTTTGAGACCATGTTTATATCCAATAAAGATACACTTTTTGGCCTTCTTATCTAGCTTACTCATGTTTTCCTTTGGAACATGAACATATGCATCATAGCCAAATACCTTGATATGTGTGAGAGAAGGTTACTTACCAGTCCATGCCTCTTGTGGAGTCTTGTCATCCAACGCCGATGAGGGTGATCTATTGACCAAGTAACATGCAATACCCACTACCTTTGCCTAGACTTCTTGCCCTAACCCGACACCACTGAGCATGCACCTTGCTTTTTCCATCAGTGTCCTATTCATCCCTTCTACAACTCCATTCTACTGAGGTGTATATGGATTAATATTCTGCCTTGCTATACCTCACTTCTTATAGAATTCTTCAAATTCATTCCCACATAACTCTCTTCCATTATGTGTCCTCAACACCTTAATTTGTTTCTCTGTTTGATTCTCAAAAAGAGCCTTAAACTCTTTAAACCTGTCAAAGACTTTGGATTTCTTCCTGAGGAAATATATCCAAGTATTCCTCAAGAATTCATCTATAAATGAGACATAGTACACATATTTTCCCAATGATGGGACCGACACAAGTCCAAAAACATCACGATGAACTAGTTGTAAAATTCCTCCTGCCCTCTTTGCACCAGAGGGGAATCTTACTCAATTTTTCTTCCCATATAGACAATGTTCACAGAAATCAAAATCCAGAGAGAAGTTAGACATACCTTCAACCATACCTTTATCGTGTAGTAGTCAAAGACCCTTCTCTTCGATATGCCCCAGTCTTTGATTCCATAACATAACCTTTTCTCCAAAGACTGTAGGAGTTCTTTCTTCTTCAAATCCAATATCAGGAACAATGGAACTATTACACCCATCACTAATATTTCTTCCTTGCATCTTATACAGAGTTCCAAACCAAAATCCCTTCAGCAACACCATTTCTCCTCGAACCATCCTGCAGGTTTCCTTTTCAAATATTGTTTTTACCCCTACATCGTCCATTTTTCTTACATAAATCAAATTTCTAGTCAAACCTGGGATGTGCAGAACACCATGCAGTGTTCTAATCCTTCCATCTATGATCCTCAACTTGAATTTTCCTCGTCCTATGATTCTGGTTGTCGAATCATCACCTAAGAAAACATTACCTCCATCATACCTTTCATATTCACAGAACCACTCCTTGTGGGGAGTCATATGAAAGGATGCACACGGTTCAACCAACCATTCCTCATGATCTGCATGTGTTCTTGAAGAAGCCAAGTACACATACCCTCCTTCTTCTTTGGAGGTCTTTTCTTCTGTAGAAGGAGATTCTTCTGACCCCTTCTTTTTCTAAACTTTGGATCTACATTGCTTCTTGTAGTGCCCTTCTTTTCCACATCTCCAACATACCTTTACAAACTTTCCGGGAGATTTATATATACCCTTAGAATTAGATATCCCAATTGAGAACTTAGATCTATTTCTTTCTTGGGAACGTCCTCTTGCAAATAATGTGTATGTGCTCTGTCCTTCCATATTCTTCTGTCTCGTCTCCTCTGACAACAAGGATGAGACCATTTCATCAAAATTCAAGGCAGTTGTATTACTACCTATGGCCACAACCAGACTATCCTAGGAGTCTGGTAAAGAACACAATAAACTAATACATTTATCTTCATCTGAAATTTTAATATCAACAGATACTAACTGAATTACCACAGTATTGAAGGCGTTCAAATGCTCTGCCACCGAATCTCCATCTCTCATCCTCAGGTTATATAACTTCTTTTTTAGGAATAGTTTATTTACTAGGGACTTAGACTGATACAACTTCCCCAACTTTTCCCATAAATCCTTGGTTGTAGCTTCCTATGACACATTTAATAATACTGAATCGGAGAGACATGATCAGATTGTGTTATTTTCCTTCTGATCCAACTTTTTCCAGTCATATGCTGAAGTTACTATAGGTGCAGTACCTGTATATACCATGATTCAATGATCTATATCCACCAACAAATATTCCATCTTGAGCTTCCACAGCTCAAAACTTTTCCCATTAAACTTATGGATCTCCATCTTCGAGTTGCTTGCCATTTCTTTTCACCTGAAAAATCAATACCACAGATATCCCACTGTAATAAGGCTTATCACAGTCCTGATCCAAACCCTTGACCACAAAGGCATCCCCCATTCCTCCAGCACTAAACAAAGTGCAACCTAGAGATAATGAATCTGCCCTAGGGAATGACTGTCTGGACCATTTCCAAAGGAAATGACTGTCCTGCACCAACCTCCAAAACAGACCATTCTTCAAAACTTCTCACAACTGTGAGCTTCGAAAGAATGACAGTCCAACGAGGCAGACTAGTCTTCTTGAGTAACCCTCAAGAAGAGAGACTATCCTAGACAATTCCCCATGTTAACCACAATGGGAAATCATTGTCTATGGTACATCAACAATCCATCAAACCATTTTCATTCCGAAAATGACTGTTCGATCTGGACCATTTTTCGAACTGGAAAATGCCTGTCTGTAAGAAATCTCAAACCACTTTCCGAACTTGAAAGGAACTGCTCATCCTAGACCATTTTTCAAATTGAAAAATGACTGTCCATAAATCAATAGAACATCAGTGCACCCTCCCAACCTGGGAGTCATCTCTTCCTTTTTCAATAAGGAAGTTGTCTCCACAAGCTCTAGCTTGAGTACACAAACTCTTTTATCTTGGACAGAGGCTTTACCAAAATGTCTGCTTATCTGCTCATCTGCGGAGATATATATTTGAGAACCACTTTCTCTTTTCTGGACTTCATCATGGAGAGTGTAATGCTTGATCTCAATGTACTTCGGTATTTCTGGAACAATGGTATTCTCTAAAGGCTTCATATAGCTCTGATCAATCATTGTTGGATTCAACTTTTGTTTCCTGCTAGCTCATGACATCATGGCAAGGGTCAAACTGGAACACATCCAAGTGGCTCTTCTTCTGCCATCATGAGGGTTTGTCATGGATTAGCAATCCATCATCCTGAGCTTCTGAGTAACCATTCTGATACAATATCTTTTTTATAGAAAGTTTTCCGCCATGCTTCCGCTGTGCATTGGAGGCTCTGCACCAAATTGTCTTCTTCCATCTGCATACAAGAGTCTCCTTCTGGTATACCTCAAAACCTTGAGGTTGCTATACACTTATTTGTTTGATTACTCTGTTGAAGAGAACAATCCTTACATTTGTCTGATGTTAACTCCAACCCATGGATATTGCGGACGATATAATGGCTCATGCAGAGGTATGTCTAGTTTACTGGAATGAACAATCATTATAGTCTTCTCCCTCCATCTCGGAGAACCTCTAGTTCTAGATATCACAATTCTTTCTTTCATACGTTTTCCATACACTGTTCTATGTCACAACTTTTAGTTCCTTTGCTTGATTGATTTTAGTGAGTTCATGTCAGGCTGGTAGTCTTGTGATTCTTGATACACTGAATGGTTGCTCTATATTTTCTTTCTCTCTTGGAATCTTCATGTTCTTCCTCATGTTTCTCTTTAGCTCTTGAGTTCATGGAATTTTATATAGATTTCATGCCTTGAAGATTTTTCCTTCTTCCTTTCATCATAGGATCATGGATGTGGATGGACAACCAGGGATACTTTGAGGCTTCTTTTCGAAGAAGACTTCTTCTAAATTCAAACTAAACACGTACTTCTTTTCATGGCTGCTACCATGGATATATACTTCATCATCATCAATGGATCATAGGATTATCTCCCTCCTAATCCTTGCTTCATGTATGAGTGCATGTTTTTCTTTTGGGAGTATATAATCAGCTCCCTCCATCTAACATAATCCACGCTTCTGTCTGCATCCTTATTTCCTTCTGCAAGTTGTCATAAGTCTTTCTCCAATTTCCTCTTGATTGCTGACTTCTTTCTGTATTTACTTCTTCTAGGTTTCTTCAAGATTGATTTTGATCTTGGCTTATCTTGCAATTGTTACTTATGTAATAACTTCCACATGAATTGTTTGATGTACTTCATCCTTTCATGTGTAATGTCTGACTGGTAGTCATAATGATAACAATCCTTATCATGTTGTTCTTCCATACGTATAATTTTTCTTTGAACATGTTATCTTCAAAAGATATGGTATATACAAGAACTATGAAGAGTATTGTTACCTTTTCTTAGAAGAAGAAGTCTATTTTGTCCTGCTTGGATTTCTTTGAGGGTTTCCTTTCTTCGGCAACTGATGCTTCGTGTGTTTCCTTCCTTTTCTTTAACTCGATACAATGATTCTATTAGTGACCATACTTTCAACAATTGAAGAATTGCATTCTTGACATATCTTTCTCTTGATTTGGTTTCTTTCTGGAGGCAAACTTCTTTTTATTCCTGAAATTCTTGAAATTTGTTTTGAAGGCTTGATCATCGTATTTCTTTTGAGGTTTCTCTTTTGCACTGATCCTTGATTCTTCTTGTGCACAACAAGTCCAAAGTTCTTCAAATGTAGGATACTCCTTCCTTGTGTTCATGATTGTGGAAAATGCATCCTGTGTCTTGGGAAGACCATTGAGCACTATATTTACCAGTTCCTTCTCTGAGATGATCTCTTCAACAGCTTGTAGTTGATCTCTTAACTGAGAGATACTCACAAAGTATGATGTTATGCTATCATCATCATTCATCTTCATGTCACATAGCTCATTCTTCAGACTCATTACTTATCCAATGTTTCTGACTGAGAAGAGGTTTGTTAGGGTATTGTACATCTTCTTCGATGAGTCAAGATGGGAGATGTAGGGTATCAAGTGGTATTTTATATATTCCACTATGATACTCATGGAATTGATGTCACTTTCTTTGAACTTCTCCATAACTGCAACGTTTTGCGGTTCCTTCTCTTTTCCTTCTTCAAACTTTGGTTCCACGATCTTTCCTTTCATGATATCCAACACTTTATTCTTGGAAAGGATGAGGTCAATCATTGTATTCTACTCTTTGAAGTTATAAGCCCCATCTAACTTGTTTTTTGACTTCAAAGAGTAGGTCATGGTTTCCTTGACTCCATCAACTCTAGATTTGATCAAAAACTCAAACTTGATGTCTTGGCTTGTTGAGAGTACCAAGAGGTGCGCTAGGCTAGGGCGCACTAGTCTATCTGGAAATTAGGTCAATCCTTTCACTTAAGGTGCCTCAATGATAGGGTTATGGTTTCTGCACCTATACCTGCTAGTAACCCTAGCAACAATGATTTAGTAACTGCTCCTGCTAGAAACCCTAGCGACAGTTCTTTAACGAGCTTAGTATCCTTATGAAAATGATCCCTTTCAGTGGTTAGACTGAATGAAGAGGTGTGGGCCCATAACCTATTAGAATGTGCTCATTTTACCATAGACAATATCACTATTGTCACCCAACCATAGACCAAATCCACCCTCCAGCACCTTAACCTTGACAGAGAATCATTCTGGAAGTAAACCCTAGGCTAGATAGCCAAACAAAGGGTAGCTCACCCTTCTCCAAGGATGGCACATCAAACAATAGATGATCATATAGTACAAACCATAATGAAGAGATAGTCCAAGCCAAAACCGAAATCTCCTAGCTACAGTAGCTACAATGACAACTCTCCTCCAAACTTGTGCAAAACTGGCCAACTGCAGTGCGCACAAGTGTTTCTTCTGCAGTTCTGAGAATGCCTTCTAGAACGAAGACTGGCCTCCTGTATTTATACTAAATCAGGAAGACTGCCTGGGCCGACTTCTTATTCTGGGTAGTAATTCTTTAGTATATATTATTTCCTTTATCCGACTTCTTCTCTTGGAGACTAATAACCTAATACCAGTCATTCCCTTGAGCCGACTTGTCTTCTAGGGTTATTAACCAATCAATTAGGGTTTCTTCTTTCTTCCCGAAATATTCTATTCTTGTCAGGTTTACACGTGGTGGTAAATACCTCCCGCAACTACCATAATATCAACATAAATTCCTACTATGGCACCTAGTTATCTTGTTATCTAGTGTTTTGCTTGTTGTAAATCAAATTAGCAGCTCAAAAAACAACATAAACTTGCTAGAATATTCAACTCAAATAAAGATAGTAGACGGAATACTGGAAACCAAAATACCATGCACAATACACAAAGATATTTTTCCCATCAATTAAGATTATCATTCAAATAAATTCAAAGCTTACAAGGACTCCCATACCTGAAAAAATGGCCCACAGAGAAATACATAAAAATATAGACAATACTATGCAAATATTAACAACTCCTGATCTATTCTACAAGCTCGATATTTCATGTTTCCTAAGATATACATGTCTTTCCTTAAGAAAGCCCATGCATATGTGTCAGTTTCCACTGAAACCCACATACTCACACTCAAGGACTATATGACAACTTCGTACATTGTGACCTTGCTACTGCGGCTTCAATCTGCTGAAGCCCACTTTCGACTTCCCATGTTCTATCTTCTCCTTTATCTAATCTCTATATGAAAGTCCTTCTCCACCTATCCAAGATATTGTTGAGTCACAGTCCTTTGTGACCCAACCCTTGAGAAAAAGTCCTTCTTTTCTCTCTCTTGTCTATCAACATACGATGTCTCACACAAGTGTCTTCCTCCTTCACCCTAGCCTTTCTTTTATAATCTTGAGTTATGAACTAACCCTAATCTCCAAAGTGATTGATGGTTGAGATTATTTCTCACCTCACTTGAGATGAATAGCTATTATTAAATTCACTAATGCTAATTAAATAATTTCTTTAAATAAAACTCAACTCACTAATAAAAACAATTTGCTTTAATAATTCCTTTAATTAAAGTAAAGTATCAATGTAGAAAGATTTAGAGGAATTCCACACGTCTAGACACTTAGACCTATGCGAAAGTACCTTTCTAATTCTACAAAAATCAACACTCCCTCTTAACAAGGAAGGTACTTCTCAAAGAGCCACCTGGAACTGGTTCTCCCTTAGAATATGGAACAATGTCACACACATCATCCTACATACTGGCATCCCTCCAACTCTGTTGGTTAGCTTCTCCCTGAATACTGGAATTCATGGAATTGATGAAACTAAATATCAATGCCATGAAGTTTGGAAACTTCTTCAAAGGCCTTCTCTCCCTCAATGTGCTCCTAGGAGCCTCCTCCTGCTCCTAAACATCCATCAATGTTATCTTGTACCAAATCGATCTCTTGATAAAACTAGAAGGGCCTAACTTCCTCTTCCCATTTGAAGGTTTACTCCCCATAATGGAATTTTGTGAACTCTGCTCATCCTTCGACTGCTCACCCTTTGGATCCTCATGCTCCTCATCCTCTTCCACTAAAAACCACATATGTACACACCTTTTATTACTACAACCCGCATATATGTTATTGTCTCCAAAGAAATGTGCATATGTACATGTCTATTTCTTCTACAACCTATGTACGACTGCAAAAGCCTAGTTCTTCCTTAGTACTATTCTTTCCTTGAAATTAAATCCTTCACTTTTGACTGCTGGTTATGGATATGTTAATATCTCATAGATCTTCTATCAACTGCTATGGATATGAGATTTGGCTTCCTCTTAGAGAGATTTCTTTGATACCATGTTGAAATCCATACTCTCGCACCTAGTTATCTTGTTATATAGTGATTTCCTTGTTGTAAATCAAATTAGCAACTCATAAAACAACATACACTTGCTGAAATATTCAACTCAAATAAATATTGCAATAGCAATACTAGAAACAAAAATCTCATGCACAATATGCAAATATATTCTACCCATAAACTAAGCTTATCATTCATATAACTTCAAAGCTTACAAGGCTTCCCATACCTGGGAAAATGACCCATAGAGAAATAAAGAAAAATATAGACAATACCTACAAACCCAACTATAGACAGTACCTGCAAACCCTAGCAACTCTTGATCTATTGTATGACCTCAACATTTATGTTTCTATATATGTACATTCCTTTCCTTAAGAAAACCTGTGCATGCCCATCTGTCTCCAATGAAACCCAAGTACATGCACTCAAGGACTATACACCGTGAACCTGCTATTGCAATTTCAATATGATAAAACCCACTTGCGACTGCCCCTATTTTTTCTTCTCCTTGACCTGATCTCTAGATGGAAGTATTTCTCCACCTATCTAATATCTCCTTGAATCATAGTCCTTTGTGACCCAACCCATGAGAAAATTCCTTCTTTTCTCTCTCTCGTGTATTAACACACAATATCTCACACACATGTCTTCCTCCTTCACCCTAGTCTTTCTTTTATGATTTTGAGTTATGAACTAACCCTAATATCCAAAGTGATTGAGAGTTGGAATTACTTCTCACCTCACTTGAGATCAATGTATTTTATTTAATTCACTAATGATACTTAATTTATTTCTTTAAATAAAACTCAACTCACTAATAAAAGATATTTACTGTAATAATTCCTTTAATTAAACTAAAGTCTCAAGGTAGAAGGATTTAAACAACTTTCATACGTCTAGACACTTAGACATGTGCATAAGTACCCGTCCAATGCTACAAAAATCAACAAGGGGGTGGACTGTGACGAGACATTTGCTCCAATCACTAGGTACACTTTCATTAGAGCGGTTATGTCCTTGGCTTGATTTATGGTATGGAGGATACATTTGATGGATGTGAAGACAACTTTCCTTAATGCGATCATTGAGGAAGAAGTGTACATACAGTGGCCTTGGGGCTTTGAGGTAAGTGGGAAGGACTCCCATGCGTGTAGGCTTAAGAAATCCTTGTATGGACTCAACTAGGCAGAAAGAGCATAATATTACAATATCAATGTATATCTGCAAAGTATGGGATTCACCAAAAGAGAAGCAAATCATAAATTAAATTATATATTTGTTCGGACATATCTACTCATTTTGGTGTTGTATGTAAATGAATTGTTTCTAACATGTGTAGAGAAGTTCATTACATAGTGCAACACATGCATGGAAGCTGAGTTCGAGATGAAGGACATTGGCATGATGCATTGCTTCTTGGGATTAGAGGTTTGACAGAGACTAAGGGAGATTTTCCTTGGGAAAGGTAGGTATGGAGTTCATATCCCGAAGAGGTTTTAGATGTAATACTGTGAACCTATGACCACACGCATGATCACTAATCTAAATAAGGTGACAACTTCATATTCAGAGTTGGTGGATCCCATGTTGTACATGAAACTGATAGTTTCTTTGATGTATTTGGTAAACACTAGGAAATACATATTTTTTGCAGTGAACACCTTGAGTTAGTTCATGGTGGAGCTGAGGAAGGAGAATTGGGTAGCAACAAAACATGTGCTCAATTATTTGAGGGGCACAATGGAGTATGATTTGAGATATCTTGGAGTTGGTGAAGTGAAGTTCCAAGGTTATACAGACTCAGATTGGGTAGGCAGTGCCACATAAAGGAAGATCACCTCAGAGTGTTTATTTAGCTTGGGATAAATGATGATATCCTAGTTCAAGAGGAAGTAGACTTTCATGGAACTTAGCTCAGTAGAGATAAAATACATGGCAACTAGTATAATCAGTTGTGAGGCCATTTGGATTCACAAGGTACTTGCATGATTGTTTGATGAGGAGTTGGAGTCCATGGTCATTTAATGTGATAATTAGAGTTGTATCAAACTATTTGAGAATTCAGTGTTTCATGATAGGTCCAAACATATAGAGATCAAATATCACTTCATACTAGATAGGGTTCAAAAGGGAGTATTGAAGTTATAGTATATTCCCACAAATCAACTTGTAGTTTATATTCTTACCAAGCCCTTGGAAAAAGTGTTAATTACCTGAATAGATATGCGGATATAACTTAAGTAACAACCCTTAATCTCAACAAGAATAAACCAAACCATTCACCAAATATTGAACACTAGAAATAGACAAGACCCTTGAGGTAGGGTAACACCATATATTATTCCTTATGGAAAGAATGCAATTCCAAGCAATACTTGCTTGCTGCAGTAAAAATATTCTTCACTATGCTTGAATACATTGCTTACACTTCTTTATATAACATTTCTCTATCTCCTAGGAACATTCTAGAGAATGAATATTCTAGAAAGCTTTCTCACATTTATTATGTTCATATTGATATATCTAGCTACCATAGTGGCCCTTATTTAATAATATAATGGACCTAGTCCACCTTACACTGAATGACTTCCACTAATAATACATAACCACATTCCCATTGGGTACCTCCCTAGGTGTGGTACAAAAAGGGAGGTTTGAGGCATTCCTAGACAAACTTGGAATAGTGTAGAATTCCTTCCTCATTAAGATGGAGTGTTGAGAATTATAGTTTGGACATGAACGTGCACACAAGTTCCATGTGAACATCTAAGAATTAGTTCAAGATATTTTTGAAAAGTAATTTTATTTCTGAAAAGTGATTCTATTTTCAAAAAGTAAATTCTATTTTGTAATTTACTTTAATTAAAAAGCGAAAGTCTTGTTTTTAATAGTTGAGTCTAAAAAGTGTATTTCATGCATGTCTGAGTTAGACTAGGAGTAATTTCAAAAATATATTAGGGTTTTGGTCTTAGTTAAAAGTATAAAGATAGGTCAAGATAGATATTTCACACACACTTTAACACTTGAGCTGGTTCAACAATAGAGAAGGAGAGACAACATACATTCAAGAAAGAGACATTTCTGCAACTCGTAATCATGTGTTATAGTCCTATATAGTTGTATGGACAATACCATATGGATCTGTACATTTGTACAGAGAAAGTTGTATTAACATCTAAACAGGCCATACAATAGGTTGTACTTTCTCAATAGGTTGTTCCACTTAGTTTGAGGTGTTTTTTGGTATCCGTGCAGTGTTGTTTTTGGGTAGCTTGTGGTGATTTTCATGTAATTTTTTTGAAGGAATCAAAAGTAGTTATTGAAGAAGTTATTACTTATATTATGTGAAATTAATTTTTAAGATTTCACTATTTCATTTCCAACTATTGTGTGATTAATGCTATGATTTGAAATTTATTTTTGCAATAATTAAATTTAACAATCTACTTGTTTGATTGGGATCATAAAAAATTTAATCACCTAAAGCTTAAAATGTTTCACATCGAATAACTCCATAATGTGCTCATTTGGACTTTGATTCATATTTAGTGCACCTCGACTTGTAAGCTGCAAGTTTGCAAGCATCTTAAATATATTAATGTATTCCACTATAGTAAGTTGTAACATTGATTACTGCAATCATAAACCAAAAAAATACTAAACACAATTAAGTTGTCAAAATATGAGTGGCGAAACGTTTTCCCAAATTATTTGCATCAAAGGACTTGGTCACAAGTTATATGACTATATCATGTACTTAAAAATTATCTAATGTATAAGATTACTTATTAAATAAAAGTAAGTTTGTACTTGTGCAACATTCAAATCATCATCTCAATAACTTCAAGTGTCCATTACAAATTAATTATTTTACTTGTTAATAGTACCTTATCTTTTTTAATGGTAAGAGGGGGTTGAATGTTTTCATAACCATAAAATAGAATAGCGGTTTAGATATTGTGTTTCAAAAACGTCACCCAAATTTGTGTTGTTTAGAGTGCATGTTTTAAATAACAATCATCAAATAGGGCAAATTTTCAAACTGCAACAAAATAACTTCTTTGCAGATTGAACGTGGTTGATAGTGAATTTATTTTGGATGTAACGTCATACGAATTTTAAGTCCAACGAATTGGTTATAGCAAAAACAATTCGACTATGTTAAATCACAAAATGCTACATTTTAAGATTGAACATCTTGTAGCAATTAATTGTACAAGAAAGAAATGGAAGAGTAGAAATTTCCAAAGGGATTATCATTACGTTGATAGGCATACAACTATTGAAAAGAGCTAGATTAAATAATCTTTTAATGCTTGATGCATTTTCTATAAACAATATTTCTTAAAAAATGAAATTTTTTATCCTCTTTGTAAATAAAAAGATGATATTTAATGTATTAACTTTTTTGCATTTCAAAATGAAACCATTGGTCATTACTACCCATGATTGCTAGTGATTAATTTTATTAACATGATTAAGGTTCTTTTTCCACGTTTAACAAGGACGGTTCCCATATCTCCAATATCATGGCGAGGGCATTTTTCTCCACTCCTAGTCTGTTATAGTTTTCATTGCCATTTCAGTGTCCACTCCTGGACACATGTGTTGTAGGATTTCCATTGAAAAATGAGCTCACACATTGAGCTTCTAATCTAAGTGATTGAATTTCCATTTGAATAAAATATCCTGATTTAGTAGAATATGGCTGATGTTGAGGTATATCATTGTCTTTGTTTCTTGGATTTTGAAATTGATCAATTGAGTGTTTGGTAATGTTAAAACAGACTCTATATGCCACAAGATGCAAAGAGCCTCATGGGAAATCTAGGCACACATTCGACCCATTTTGCAACAACTTACATGTGCAGAGCAAGAAAATTGATGCATCCAAGAGGGCGAATTCTCTAAGGATAGGCTTCAGATGAAGTTCTAACATAGTTTATTTTTATTATTTCTTAGATAGGGTGAAGTGGGCTATATTCTAACCATTAGTTTTTGTGTATTGGCCTTTGCCTATGTCATTTCGTCTTTGCTATGTTATGCATATTATGATTTAGAGTCTACAACTAATTTGACCTAAGTTTCTCCTTATGTCATCATCACCTATTGGTGTTCATCAACCACAAGTTATGTGGTTGCACTAGTTATTGAATTTGAATTAAATAGAGTTAAAAACACAAGTATCAAGAAAAAAATATATCATAACATAATATACTTAATGGAATCATGCATTTAGAAATGGTATAATAGAACAAACATAAATGTAAACATTCATCAAATTTATACTTGAGAATCTTGTTTTAGTTTCAATATTATTAGGAGGACAAGAAATTGTAGGAGGAAACCCACAAACATTTTTCGACCATTTTCTACAATTTTTCATGATATTGTCATGGTTATTAACATTGTTCCTGGAAGTGGAAGAATTGTAAGAGTCATTCTGGTGGGATATCCATATGTCGTGAATATATTATTTCAAGCAAATGCAAAATATATCAACAACAAATATTTGAATCATGGGATTTCCCTTCTAGGTAGCACAATTTGAAAAAATTGGAAAGTAACATAAATTGCAGAAATAACATAAATGGAAGAAAAAAAAGATTTTTTGGTGACTTGTTTTCATGGAAACACTATTGAGAAAATTCTTCTTTTATGAAAGAAAAGGAAAATATTAGTGGATATACTATCATGGAAGTAAATATTGGTGACATCGATCTCACATTGCTCCATTAAAATGTTGTAAGAGGGCTTTGTGCTGTAACCTAGCTTGGGGAAGGAGGATCTGGCGAAGTTCGCGCAGATCTCCTATCCTATGCGAAGTAGGATTTCATGGCTCTATGCATGTAGATGATTGACATAAGACAATAAAGAGAAGAAGAGTTGGTGGACGTAACCCCAGGTTGGGGGTGAACCATGTATATCCTGTGTTATGGTTGATTTGTGCATTATGGTTGTTATGTTGTTCATGTGATTTATGCTTAGTGCAATAATATATGTTTAGATGAATCTAATATGAAAGCTTAATTCTTAGCCATGTGAATGAATGCTAGATCTGATCCATTTTGATATGCTTAGTGCTTGGATGTGTTAGGTTTCGTTGAATACTGTGTTTCCCTATAATTAGGGTTTATCTGCACTGTGAATAAAGGTTAAATACTAATAAATGACAACTGCTAAGTGCTCTGTTAAAGTGTTGTAATCACATATCTGTGTCCCAGCTATGTTGCAAACACTTGAGTCCCGCAACCACCCCTGCCTCTACCTCGAGTGAGACTTCATCTGCTTCGTAGGTGTTGCTGAAAGGACTGGTAGTTAGGGTTTTTTTGGTGCGTTGTTGAAGCGTTGAACCCTGGGTATGCCCCTGTGCCAACAGTACTCAACACATGTGTCATGCACAAACAAAAACATTTTCCATATCTTTTCATGAAAAATAACATACCATTGTTAGAAAAAATCAAATTTGACATAGTTATTCACAATTTCCATGAATGAAAATTGTATATTCAAAAAGCTAATTCAATTTCCTATGTTTCATCTTGTTACACCATATTCAAAATCATTGTAAGAGTACCTTGAATAATCCCTCCAAGTTAACATTTTTTTGTTTTTCCAGGTTTGCATTGCCACAAACGTGTCACAAGAGACCATAATTAGCTTTCACTCACCCACTAATATTAATATATGAAAAAATCATCCCTTAGATGAGGTGGTAGTGATGTCATTCATGGAATTATGCAACTTCCCTCTACATTCATGTGGCCATCATCTTCTTGAACCTCGAGGTCACATCTGGCTTACTCTCCTCACTACTCTAGCATTAATAGTTTTATGAAGGAAAGTGCTTGGGATTTGGGATATTATTCCACAATTTGGAAATGAATGCTTTACGAACTGACAAGATACAAAGACAGGTTGCCTACGTCGATTTTCATGGCCATTGAAGGCCTCCATTGGTGGACAGACTTGATCTTTCAGAGGATTTATTGAAGCTGGAGGCCACTCTTGAAGCTCACTGTCTTCTTTAGTTCATGGTGTGTCCTCTCATTCCTTATGTGTCCCCTTTGATTCCTTGTTGGCGTCCTCTGGTTCTGAACGTCAACATGGATAGAGGTGTCCCCAATCACAGAGCTTGTGGGTGTAGAGGTTGGAGGTTGGATTCTTATCACATAGGCATAGGAGGGAGAAGATGAGCATCGAATCATTTTTGGGCTCAAACATCACCATAGATTAGGTGTGATATGGAGCTAGTAGAAGTCAAGGTTCACCTAAATAGAAACTTCGTCCAGGATGAGGAAGTGGATGAGGAAATTTTCCCATGTTCCAGACACTAGTACATCCAGAATCAAGGAAATAAAGTATCATGAAACAATGGACCTCTACTCGCAGATGAAAACCTTGATGTTCAAGGTTCTGGTGGAAAGAAATGAAGCACATAACCATATCATGCTCCAACTAGACAACATGCAACTACATATCAAGGAGGTCGATTACAAAGTTTCATTGCTGACAAAGTAAACGACGGGAATGAAATTATCATAACCTCAATACACCCACCAAAAAGTTCAGGAAGATGGTGCAGATAA
>JZKD02S1622005.1:453897-469812 GCA_000966675.3 Picea glauca | reverse complement strand
CATGTAATTGCATACTATCATCATTTCAATTTGGTATCCCCGTACCGATAAATTAACATCAAAGTTTTCCAATTAGAATTAGATTTCATAATATCCCATAATTCAAATTTGACACTCATTCACAAGATTATCATCTACCCAAAATAGATTTCATCGTATCCGACATCATTCTAATAGTATTTAAACATTCATTAATTTCACTTTCTCACAATATGTCGCATCATATACATCATCATCAATAACATTTAAACATTCGTAAAATTTACATTCACATAATAGATTACATTACATGCATCATCATTAATAACACTTAAACATTCATTACAGTTCATAAGTTTAAAGTTTAAGTGTATCACTTAATAGTTTCACTGTAACTAGGAAATAAAGTGTATAGGCCTCAAGTAATCCTGGCTGTCTAAGTCAAAAAGTGGTGTTACATACACCCCACCCTCGAGAAACATGTTCTCGAGGTGGTCAAAATAGTGAGGGACAGTCTCGCCGTAGTGTCTCGGTGTCCTCCCAAGTAGCAGATCCTGGACTATACTCGTCCCACTGGACCTTAACTTGATCTACCAGATGGTTTCTGAGCTGTCGGAATCTACGGTCCAATATGCGTAACGGTTCTACCGTGAGGGTTCCCACGTCAGATACCTGCAATTCCTTCCAATTTAGTTTATGTGATTCATCAGCAGCATAATGACGTAAAACAGATACATGGAATACATTATGAGTTTTATGCAAATGGGGTGGCAGTACGAGACGATAGGAAACGAGTCCAATTTTCTCTTGGACCCTAAATGGCCCTATAAACCGAGGTGACAACTTTGTCCCCTTCCCGAACCGTATGGTACTCTTATTAGGCCTGATAAGAATGAAAACCTGGTCTCCCACTTCATAACTTTGGTCGGTCGTATGTGCATCCACATAACTTTTCTGTATATCCTGTGCTTCCTTTAGTCTCTGCCTGATCTGAATCACCTGTTCCTCCATTTCCTGAATCAATTCTGGCCCAACTATTACTCGGTCTTCTAGTCTATCCCAACTCAATGGTGTTCTGCATGGCCTTCCATACAAAGCTTCGTAGGGTGGCATTCCGATGAAACTATGATAACTGTTATTGTAAGCAAACTCTACCAAAGGTAGGTACTTCTCCCACTGGGTTTGATTATCCATTACATACATCCTAAGAATGTATTCCATAGCTTGATTTACTCTCTCAATTTGCCCATCTGTTTTAGGATGATAAGTTGTGCTTAAGTTCAATTGAGTCCCCAACGCTAACTGTAAACTTGTCCAAAACCTAGAAGTGAATCTGGAGTCCCTATCTAAAATAATCTTCTTTGGTATCCTATGCAAACGGATAACCTCGCTTATGAACACTCGTGCCACATCAGTAACATCGTAAGTGTCTCTAACCGGAATGAAATGAGCACTCTTGGTTAACTTATCCACTATCACAAGAATGGCATCGTGTCTATGAGATGTGAGTGGCAACCCTACAACAAAATCCATAGAGATGACTTCCCACTTAGACATAGGGACATCATGTGGTTGTAGGAGGCCTGCCGGGTGATGGTGGTCGGCTTTCACTTGTTGACATTCTAGGCATCTGGCGACGAAATGGACTACATCGCGCTTCATGCCTACCCAAAAGAAGAGTTTCTTCATCTCTGCGTACATCTTCTTCACACCTGGATGTGCGCAATAAAGTGCTCTATGGGTTTCCTTCAGTATGATGCTTCGAATATCCCCATTCTCCGGGATGTACATCCTTCCTTGATATCTTAACAATCCGTTTGTTTCCAGATTATATCCTTCATACTTTGGGTCTAACTGCCTCCCGCTCTGGAGGTTTGAAGTAATCTTTAAATACCAACTGTCTCCTAGGAGTTGTGTCAACACATGTTCCCTCAGATTGGCCTTTAAGGTTACCAAGGAGAAGATATGTGGTCTCCTACTCAAGGCATCTGCGACCACATTTTCCTTCCCCTTTATATATGAAATACCAAAATCGTACTCACTCATAAACTCACTCCATCGCCTTTTCCTGGCATTCAGATCTCTTTGAGTGAAGAGATGTTTTAAACTTTGATGGTCCGTTTTGAGCTCAAAGTTTCACCCCACAAGATAATGCCTCCAAAGTTTCAGAGCTAGAATTACAGCTGCTAAATCTAGATCATGAATCGCGTATAACTCTTCGTGCTTCTTTAACTTCCTTGATGCATAAGCTATCACTCCTCCATCCTACATTAGCACGGCCCCCAACCCTTGTTTCGAGGCATCCGTGCAGACCATGAAGTCCTTTTCCATATCTGGCACTCGTAGAATTGGTGCATTAGTTAGTAACCTCTTAAGTTCAATGAATGCACTATCACATTCTTCTGTCCATTCATACCTAACCTCCTTGCGTTGCAAAGTGGTGATGGGTTTCGCTATTTTTGAGAATCCTTCCACAAATCTCCGGTAATAACCCGCTAGCCCCATGAAGCTTCTCACCTCATGGCCATTTTTTGGTACTGGCCATTCCATAATGGCCTTTACCTTTTCTGGGTCCACCGAGATTCCTTCGCCGGAAATGATATGACCTAAATAGTGGATCTCTTTCTGGAAGAAGGAACACTTCGATAGCTTCCCATACAATTTTTTCTCCCTAAGGAAAGACAACACTATTTGCAAGTGTTCCTCGTGTTCTCTTTCATTCCTGGAATAGATGAGAATGTCATCTATTAAAACTTGTACAAATCGATCTAAGTACTTCTGGAATACACCGTTCATGAGGCTCATGAACACTGCTGGTGCATTGGTCAATCTGAAAGGTACCACAACAAACTTGTAATGTCCAAACCGAGTTCAAAAGGCAGTTTTTGGGATATCACCTTCCTTAATCCTTAACTGATGATACCCAGATCGCAAATCGATATTTGAGAATACCGTTGCTCCTTTCATTTGATCGAAGAGGTCATCTATTCGCGGCATTGGGTACCTATTTTTCACTGTAGCATGGTTCAAGTCCCTATAATCTATACACGGTCGTAAGGATCCATCCTTATTCTTTACAAAAATTACTGGTGTGCCCCAAGATGAGACACTGGGCCTTACTAACCCTACGTCTAGTAACTCCTTCAACTACATTTGCAATTCACAAAGTTCTGGCGCCATCATCTGATACGGAATCTTGGATATTGGTTCTGCACTAGGTTTTAGCTTAATAGTAAAATCAAGTTCCCTCTCAGGAGGTAACCCTGGTAACTCGTTCGGAAAAACATCTTGAAATTCTGACAATACCGGGTACTGACCCAACGAGGGTCTCTTCCTTTCATTCACTACTTCCACTACATAAAGTTGACACCCTTGTCTCAAGCATCGCTTGACCTTCATAGTTGATATAAAGCGTAACGACACTTTTCTCTGTACACCCTGAATCTCTACCGGTTTTCCTTCATCATTGACACAAAGCACCTTCTTTGCAAAACAATCTACCAAAGCTCGATGAGCTGCTAACCAATTCATTCCAATGATTAGGTCATATTCCCCAAGAGCAGTGACATATACCTTCAACCTGGTAGTGCACACTCCTAGGTCTACTATACAATTATCGACACTAGGTCCTACAACTTGTTTTTCCCCCGAAGCCATCTCGACTTGTTTAAAGTCATCATGCTCGTAGGCTGCCACCCCACTCTTTTCTAATGCAGACGGTGAAATGAAACTATCTGTCGCACCAGAATCAAACAAAATCTTAACATTGATATGATTTAGCATACCTCATGACTCCACTACGGTGGATTGATGTTCGGCCTGGTGGTTATTAACCGCTGCGTAAATCTGGTGGTTGCTACTTGACCTCCCCATCGGTGCCTTTCCTTCTTTATGCACAAACCCTGATTGTAACTTTGGGCAGTCTCATTGGTAATGGGGTCCTTCACATATCCAACAGGTAATACGAGATTGAACCGGTGCACTGTTATGCGATTGATTCTGAAATGAGTTCCTTCCCCTGGAACCCCTGCCCCTACTAGTTGTTCCTTGAGACGGTTGTGGACCTGTTTGCACCGTTGGCGATGAACGAGATGTTGCACTAGCAGCCATTGAAATCCCTGTAGCTACTGTCCTTAGCACGACTCTGTTACCATAAGGTGGTGGACTTGAGCCCCCTCCCCTAGGAAATGTCCTCGGGGTCTTTCCTACGAATCCAGGGCGATGCGAAAATGTCGATATTGTACCCCCTGTTAAGTTCATGTGTTCTTCTTTGTAACGTGCATTTTCTACCGCCTTCGCTACTGAAGACGGTTTCCACATCCGCACCATAGCTCTTATCTTCGGGTTCAATCCATAGATGAAGCACTCTGCCTGTCGTTGTTCATTGTCCATATACGAAACGTATTTGACCAATTCCATAAGCCTGGTCTCATATTCTTCTACAGTTATGTTTCCTTGTACTAAGGCATGAAATGCCCCTACCTGTTGCTCCTCATAGTATGCTGGTAGATATTTCCTTTGGAACCTCTCCTCGAAAAGTTCCCAATATACTATGTCTGGGGTAGGTGTAGTTATCTTTCCAAGTTGCCCCACCAGTTCAAGGCGTTGTCTCTTAACTGGAAAATTGTGATCTTTTCCTTTGAGTTGGACGCATAGTCCCTTAAGGAAAAACACCTTGTCATGCCTTCCAACCATGCTTCTGCATGTTCACTGGCGTGACCCCCGACAAACTCCGAAAGTTTGATCTTCTGCAACTCTCGCGTGATGTCTTCAGGTGGAAGTTATCCCCCTGAGTCCCTTGATGCTTCTGGATTACCTATTCCAGATGGTGGGAGTTCCACTTCAGTACCTGCTGGTTGGCGCCCCTTTAAAGTCTCGTTAATGGCTTCCAAC
This sequence comes from Picea glauca, assembly GCA_000966675.3. Classification (NCBI taxonomy): domain Eukaryota; kingdom Viridiplantae; phylum Streptophyta; class Pinopsida; order Pinales; family Pinaceae; genus Picea; species Picea glauca. The sequence goes on along the minus strand of JZKD02S1622005.1, from coordinate 464,940 downwards.
GAGCACAGTATGAGGGCTAGTTCGGGCGATGGTGGTGGTGGTGCTGGTGGTGTTGGCGGTGCTTGTGACGATGCTCCCCTGCCTCAACCCCTCCGATTCCTGACCATCTTGTATGCCTTAACCTGCATCACCCCAAAGTTATCAGGGTGAGTTCCAGGACATTTCAAATTGGTGCTACTTAATCTTAGAAACATGGTTAGGCGTAAGTTTTCTTTACTTGTCTGTAAATAGACATTACTCCATTAGGGGATTGGCTAGGTTTGGGTTAGGATTAAGAATCTAATCTTGGTTTCTTCGCCCTTGCGAAAAGAATTATTGGTTCCCCTACCCTGTAGCTAGGTTAGCCTTGTGCTTTACTCGTCACTTCCTAGTGCATATGCCACCTCCTTCCCACTTGTCCTAGTCTAAGCCCTAACATCATTAATTACTTTAATGTAGATTAACCTTATACTTAAATAAAATAATTAATTTAAAATTATTATTACACTAATTCAACCCAATTAACCTTTCTTTAATTTTAACTAACTTGACCTTTATATATAAATAAATTATTTATACTAAATTATTTAATTTACTCAAAATTATTTTTACACTTTAAAATATAAAAATAAACGAACACACACATGGATTCGGGCGCGCATGGATTCCACGTGCCCGCCTGACTTCCTCTAGTTCCCTCATATCTAACCCCATCATTCTACACCTGTCATCTTTTCGACTCTCTACGCGTCCTTCCTCTGCCTCCACTTTCTCATCCACTAAGACTTTCCTCGCATCATTCTTTGTCTACCACAGATCTGCCTCTGCTCTATTCAGAGGTTTCCAGAATCTCCCTTCGATGGCTCACATCCTTGCCATTGTTCTGAGCACCTTGCTAGTGCTGGGTATTGTTGTATCTGCTGCCAGATCATTTGCAGAAACATAGTATATTGATATGGTCACTGGCAAGATCCAGGACCTAGAGTCCAGTCTCTTTAAAATATTGGGAACCAATCCCAAGTCTGTACAATTTGCGGAGTTCGCTCTCAGGTATGATAAGAGGTACGATTCAGTCCGCCAACTTGTGCACAGTTTCAATACCTTCGTGAAGAACGCGGAGTTGATCGAGTCAAGAATTTGCATGTACCTTTCTTATACTTTGGTGATAAAGGGTAATTTTCCTATTATTTTTTTTTTGCAGTGCGAAATAAAAATGATTTGTTTGTAATTCCACCTCTGGACGGATCTCAGTGTTTTTCTTTCAATTTATTTCTTTTGTATTTATAAATTTATTCATATGTTTGTATGCATGTAATTAAATGGGTATATATGTATGCATATACATCGTCTTCCCATATTGCCCACGGCCTTTTGCCCCTAACTGTGAAATTCCCCGACTCTATTTCGGGTTTCGGGGTTTCCTTATGCCCACTGCCGAGAGTTTCCTGTCCTCGTGGACACCCAATCTATGATATGCCAATGCGCTACCTTCTAACTTTAGCCCTCCCTTGGCTATGCTTTGGTCCATGTGACCCTCTCCTATGTGACCGTAGTCCTATTCCCTGTCGGGATTTGGGGTTTCACGACTCTCGCTGTCACGAACCTCTGTCTTCACAGTTTCTCGATTACTGATCTACCGATGTGATACTTTGTGCATTAGCCCACCGGACTAAGCCTTTGGCCCATATGACCATTATCCAACACAGCCACAACTTTGTTCCCCCCCCATTGGGGTTTCAGACATCGCAATGCCGAAATGTATGAACCCTGTGTCTACGGGATTCCCGATATCTCGATACCTGATACGCTTCTTCCTGGCGCGTTAGCCTTTTCCGGCTATACCAAGGTCCATGTGACCTTCTCTGGTGTGATCGATGCCTTATGGCTCCTGGGGTTTCGGTCCTTCTCAAGCAAGAGTTTCATCACTTCTAAAATTTGCGATGCCATTTATCGTTTACTTTTGGACAGCGAATGGTTAAACATTTACAAAATATAAATTTTTCAGCCCCCCTTTAAAAATTTATTTAAAGCGGGTTATAACTTTAAATTTGTGAGTTTTTCAATTAATGTTTAAGGAAATTGGGATTCGGGGTTTTCCCGTAACAAATGATCTATGTAAATTGAATCACGAAACCCCGATCTCTGATTTCGCGATGTGATTAAGTCTTAATTAAAACATCAATTAATCAATTCTTTTAATGAAGGTTTAAGAGCTAAGTTAATTACGTCGCGGTTTCAGGGTTCGCAATTTCGAAATGCAGAGATTTCATGTCCACGAAATCCCCGATATGCTGATCCCCGACTTTCTTCATATCTCTGACACGCGTCCTAAATGGATGGACGGTCCAGGTTAAGCCTCAGACTTCGCCAAATGCCAGCCCAAAATCACTTATCTGTGTGAGTCCCGATGGCCCAAACATCGATGACTCTCCGATGGTTGCCACCTGTCCCAATTAGATGAACGACTCTGATTGTATCGGGGTTTTCACCATGGATTTCCCGACCTCTTGCTCACAAAAATCCCGATGTGCTGACTCTCTTCAGATCTTCGCCACGTGTCTCACCCTGATGGACGGTACAGATCTGATCTCGTTATTTCGAGACTTAAAATGTCCCGACTTCCTTGACCTCGTGAATCCTAATTTCACGAACACCGATATCCCGATGCCTTCACACCTGTCATTGGGATTTATCCTTCTGCCCTCGAGGAATTAACTCCCTCGCAATTCCATGTAGATCCGACGACTGTCAGGTATCTGCCCGAGATCTGACGGCTCAGATCCGTTCTCCTACGTAATAGACAACTCTCCTTTTTGGGATAATGATAGTTGCGTGAGCATTGCGTGGTGTTAAAATTGCTTTCTTGGCAAGGTTAAAATTTGTATTGGTCTATTGTTCAAGAGATTTTACATTATTTAAAATTTACCAAGGCTAATACAGACAAGTAGTTTACACCATTCTCGCGCAATACAAGTCTTCAAAATTTTCTTTTTCCGACTGCGCATTGGCAGTTCCTCATTTAGGTAAGTTCGAGATGAAGTAGGCCTTTTCGAGGTCTTGCAAAAGTCCTATTGCATTTCATATAGTATAATTCGTGTAGTTATTGAATCTTGCCAACTTCAAGCCTTGGATAGAAGCTTCCCTTGACATTTTCATCGATTTCAGGTGTCTATCTTACCCGAAACTTCATTGATAAGTATTGCTCAAATAAAATTAAATTATCAACTCTCTTTTTCATGCTTAATAGCTTTATCAGGCTGCTTTAAGGGTAGCCATTTTGTGGGAAGTGATGCTTCAAACTATCTGGTTTGCTGCCACTATTTTAAAGGGCATTCCTTTGAATATTCAGACCAAGACTGTGTTATCCATTTATGATCCAGTAAAAGGTTATTACCTAAAATAGGTTCTTGTGATCTATATGAGACCATTTGCTTGGATAATGTAGGGGTGCTATCTTGAGTATATTTTCTAATACTGTATCATTCATATTGGGTCAAGCTAAATGTTGCTTGACACAGTCTACTAAGACGCAAATGACATGTGTTTCTTACAGGTTAAGTGCGGCTAGAGTTAACGCTTGGGGCTTTATCCCTTAGGCCCGGATTTCGAACTAAGACGCTCTGATACCATATGTAATAACCAAATATTTCTAAACATCATTTACTTCCATAAGCAATTTATTTCATGAACTGAGATAATAAATTCATAACATAACAACAATCTTTATAATAGCAACTCCAGTAACTTAAATTTATCAATGAATAATGATTTCATGGCAGAATGAAATAAACACATAGTTTAACAAATTACCTGGTTCTGATGCTAATTTATGTTGCATTGATGCCTTGTTGTTGCCTTCCTGCTACCTGATACACAGACCAACCCAGCCACAAACAAAGAATAACTGTCCAAACCTACGTCCTCCCTGCCAATTAGGAAAACTACCTAGCTCCAGGATATCTATGGATACCTTGGCCCCCATGCCCAAAACCTCCAGCAACCCGGTGCCTCAACTGATCAAAAGTGCCACAGCCAGAACTCTACTGCTCCCTACAAATCTCACAGTCCTCCCCGAATCCATCCTCTGTCTCCTGTTGAATGTCCCTCACCTCGACCTCCTTTCCTCCCTTATTCCTCCTACACCGACTCCTGCCTTTACTCCCTTACCTGCCCTCGTCCCCGTCCTTGATCCTTCCTTTAATGTTTTATCTTCTCGGGACTAACAGGTTATCCCTTGTTGCATACGAAACCATTTTATAACATATATCTTTGATCTCTTAAATTCATTACTCATGTCATCAAAGGTAATCTGCAGTTAAATTATTAATTAATTAATCACAATTATAACCTTTAATTAATATATAACTTACTTAATTGATATCATTAAATCATATTTGTTTAATTAATACCTTGTTAACACAATTAATCCCCTAATTAGTTTTACTTTATAATTCTTAAACATTTATCCAACTAGGGTCATTACACAAGGTTCCATGATATACAAATTGACAATCGGTTACATAGGTTCGTGGACAAAAGAAGAAAAAAAACTAGCATTCCTGAATTAGTTTTCTTTAAAACAAGGTCTATGTGCCCTACAAATAGCACCGAGAGTTTCGTGATATACAAATTGAGAAGCGGACTTGCGAACAATTTGAATTTTTGGATCGTGGGTTCTCAGGCTGGCGGGCTGAAAATTGGTCCTCTGATGTTCTGTGGCTTACAAATAGCACCTAGAGAGTTGTAGACTATTTGAAATGTAAGGGCCTACGCCCGTTACATAGGTTTGTGGACAAAAGAACCAAAAAAACTTGCATAAATTATACATATCAAATTGAAATCTATCACCCCATGCTTAGGCAGTTTTTGGTTCATGGGTTCTCGGGTTGGCGGGCTGGAAAATCGACTCCTGTTGTTTCGGGGCCTACAAATACCACCCAGGGTTCTGCGATATACAAATTGACAATTGGTTACATAGGTTCATGGAGAAAAGAATGGAAAAAACTAGCATTCCCGAATTAGTTTTCATTAAAATAGGGGCCCGTGGACACAAGAAATTGTTTCTAGACAACATAAATTATACATACGAAATATGTAATTTGATCAACTAGATATATAGAGCATGGAAAGAACACTCATTCCAGACTTAGCCATTTTTTGGATCTCGGGTTCTCGGGCCGGGGACCTGAAAATCGGGCTTTTGCTGTTCCATGTCCTAAAAATAGCAACGACAGTTCCCTGATATACAAATTGTCAATCGGACTTGCAGACTATTTGAATTTTAAGGGGCTCGTGTCCAAAAAATTTAGCATTCGCGAATTAGTTTTATTTACATAGGTTTTACATACGTTGGTGGACACAAGGACAAAAAGTATAGTACCAATGTCTGTTACATAGGGCGGTGGACAAATGGACCAAATAAATAGCATTCCCGAATTAGTTTTCTTTAAAATAGGGGCTCCTAGACACAAGAAATTGAAATGTATCAAATTACAGGTTCCTGGAGAGCATAAATTGTACATAGCAAATACGCAATTTTTTAAAGTGGATATTTACTTGTATACATACGAAATATGTACTTTTATAAAGTATGGGGATGTGATTTTATAGAGCATGCACAAAGATCTCATTCCATACTTGCACAGAGCCATGATTCCATACTTAGGCAGTTTTTGGATCGTGAGTTGTCGAGCTGGCGGGTTGAGAATTGGGCCTCTATTGTTCCATGGCCTACAAAGAACACCCACAGATCCACGATATATAAATTGACAAGCAGACTATTTTAATTTTACGGGGCTTTGTGGCAAACAATATGAATGATAGGTGGTAAATATGAAAGAAATGACATACTCTCTATATGTTTGAGTACAAAGAGAGTAGTTGTAACACCCTGTTTCCCCTAGCTTGTAAATATGACTAGACTGGCCAAGAACTATGGTGAAATCATAAATATGAATGTGTGATGTAAACAGACCTTGAGGAAAAGGTCAATGAATGTGAATGACATTTTGAATTTATTGTAGGACTGCTGAGAGGGGATGTGCAAAAAAAAAAAAGACCATGATGGCGGTGGAAGGCACCTGAAAAGGGGGCATTAACTTCCACCGAGAATTGATTACCGTATTTGGACTCCACTGGCCCGAAGAACCAAAAGTGACTCGCTGGCCCCAAATTAAATGTCCTGCAGGTGGGTAGGTTGATGGCTTAGTGAGGAATGGGGAGGTAAATCGCACATCTGTAGAGCTGTCAGGCCTGATCAGAGCGAGGACAATCGCGCCACACGCAACCTCGCGAGAGGATAAGGCATGGGTTGGAAGCGATTGGGGGGGAAGATGCGAGGGGAACTCTAGTATTACGTAGAGTGAGTGATAGCAGAGAGGAAGGATCACAACCTTCGCTCCTGGTCATTGGCAAACGGAGACGCAATCTCATAGCATCGTGGTTTCAGCTCGGGGGTGGCTAGTGGTAAATCCGCTGGGATTCGTTGAGCCTACGGTTGGGTGGAAACGAGCACCCCTCTCAGCAGTTACTTAACCCTAGTGGTATTTATGATAAGTGTTTTGCCTCTGGCACCTTGACATATATGTCTTTTAATAACTATGCTCATAATTTGCGGAACTATGAATGTTTTCCTTATAAGAATGATTGTCTGGTGTTTAATCAGTACTAGTAGTTGTATATGCTTATAACAGAAAAACCACGCATGGCTTATGTTGATAAATGAATTTCATTATGTTTAAGTTGAACCCAGTTAGACTTCCAGCCCGTTCTCGAGAAGTTGTTTCCCCTTATCTGTCTCCAGGAGTTCCCAGAATAGATCTCTTCACAGAGATTCCCTCTCTGGAAAGGTTTACCAAGAACCTGAAAAAAGGGACTTAGCTACGTGAGTCTTAACAACCCTGTACGAGGAGGAATGAACCTCTTAAAAACTCCCAAGGTAGTAGCGTAGGGATAAGTAACGAATCGACGGTTGAGATCCTTTCGGAAGACCCATGGTCATTCACAACTGTTGGATTGACGAAAGAAACAAGGGCGTTACATACCTTGCCCTTTTTCCCTCTACCTTCGTGAATAGCGAGGAAATCGGGGCCATAGATCCTCAAGGTCAATAGGAGTATCTGGACCGTTGGTTCTTCCACGTCTAGAGAGTAGTGAGAGAGTGCACGACATGAGATAGATCTGGACCGTCAGATCCTAGCTAAAGGATCTGACCGTCGTTGGATCTGCTAGGAAACACATGAGGGTTTAGCCCTCGTGAGCAAGGGCGAGAGTCCCGAGATAGGAGTCGGTATCAGGGATTCGGGATTTGAGATTTCGGGAATCCTGATGACAAGAGATCGAGACACGCCATGGTGAAGGTCTCTATATAGATCTAGACCGTCCATCATAGGAGGACATGTGGGCAAGATCGAGAAACCCATCGGCGTATCGGCCACCGGGGTTCTAAGTTGACAAAATATTTATTTCATCGGAGTACCGAAAGTCCAAAAACCCTGAGAGTAAATCAGAACCGTCCATCTTAAGGGGACACGTGGCGTAAATCTGAATGTATCGGGAAAAGTCCCAAAAAGGGAGAGTTCATCGGCATATCGGGGTTCGATATTTCGCGAATCCGGAGGACAAGAGGCCAGGAAAATCCATGTTGGAAATTCCAGAAATGATCTGAGTTGTTCATCAACAAGGGACACGTGGCGAGATCAGGAGAATCCATCGGTATTTCGGATACCGAGGATTCGAGTTGACCAATGGGAAAATTCGGAAAGGCATCGAGAGTTCTGAAGTTAAGAAATTTGGGACCTTTGAGCCTCGAAATAGCGAGGAAATCCTAGTCGTAGATCCCGGATAGGACACGTGTCGGAAGATCCAGATTTTATCGGGGATCGACATATCGCAAGTCTTGTCGACATGTACATCGGAGCATTGAAAAACCCGAAACCCCGATAGGTGCATATGGCTGTGGTCATATAAGAGCAGGTCACATGGACCATGCTATAATCAGGAAGGGCATAAGACAAGAGCGAATGTATCGGGATTCGACACATCGTGAGTCTTGTGGTTATGTGTATCGCGGCATTAGAAATCCCGAACCCCGATTGGAGACATAAGGATGAGGTCTTGTGGATGGTGGTCGCGTGGACCGAGGGCATATCCAGGAGGGCTAGAGCGCAAAGAAGCGCAATGGTGTATCGGAGGATCGGGGATCCTGAGAACAAAGTGTCCATACACTTTGATCCTGCGAAGTCCGAGATCCCGATAGGAGGGAAGACTGTGGTCCCATGGATTAATGGTCATGTGGATAGAAGTATAGATAGGAGGGGGCTAAGAGAAAAAGGGAGCGTCTCTGCATATCGGGAATTGGGGGTCGGCAAGGCAAGTTGTTTGAAACATCGCAAGCGCTGAAATCCCGACGGGAGAAGTCGCGATAGGAGCGGGAAGGAGTCAGAATTTGCCCATATCGGGTTTCGGGGAATCGCAAGACGCAAACACATGATCACGGGAATCGCGAAATCGTGAAGTCTAATTTCTCGGTTGGATAGGGGGGATTTAGCAGAGAATTAGTGGACGTGGATAAAGGAAAGAACTAGCCTGCGTTAAGCCCCGTAGGACTCCGGGGATTCTGATCATTGAGAAATCAATGAATTTTTTTTTATCTCCGTAGTGGGTATGTGACAAATTGGTATCAGAGCATGGTTACAACACTTGGCTTGCTTGGGCTCAGGCACGAGCCGTGTAAGGAGACATAGTCATCTGCATTTTCCCCTTAAGAAGAAGGATTGCAGGATGAAACTGTAATCTGGGACATGAACTTTGTTGTCCTGCTTTAAGTTAAGACTATTGATAGATAAGAATTAAGACCCCAAAGGAAAAATTCCTGTTATACGGGTATACATGTGAAAATATAAATTATGCGCATATTTAAAAAAAAAAAATGTCTAACTCTTGACTAACAATTAGCGTTTGTCTTTTCATCTAAGCGGACGATCAGCCGCGGGAAATTTACAGATGCAGAGTATGGTAACTCACCAAGAGGTGGGAGAAGGCTCCCACAACAGAGACGAAGAGTCTGATGAAAGAAGAGCAATAGGAACCGCTCCAGACCTAGCCAAGACTGTGAGGAGTCTCATGGTTGAGTTGCAAAGCTGCAAGGCCGACAATAAAAGGATGATGAAAGAACAAGAAAAGCAAACTGAAATTAATGCAGTGTTATTGCAGAGCTTATCCGACCTACAGTGACAAATGCAGCATGAACCCGAAGTGCAGAAACATGGTCGTATCAGTGGCCATACTGAGAAAAGCACGTCAATAAAGGTCCACCCCAAAGGTAAAGAACCAGTACCAGACGATTCCACTGAGAAGGAAGCTAGCGATTCAGAAGGCTCTTCCAGCAGTAGGGCCAGTTCCTATTCTCAAAGAAAACAGAAGAAGCGAAAGACTTCCAAGAGTCATAAATTTGAGGAATTCAGAAAGGCCAAACCTCCCTCCTTCGACGGTGAGATAAAGAAGGGAGAGGAAGCCGAGGCTTGGCTACTTGGACTGAAGAAATATTTTAGAGTCCATGATTTTTCAGAAAATTTGAAGGCCCGAGTGGCCACTTTCAATCTGAACGAAAAAGCTTCCATCTGGTGGGAAGACCTTAAGAATATGAAAGGGGTCCGCGAGGAGGACCTATCTTGGAAACAGTTTGAAAAGTACTTCCGAAAGAAGTATTTGTCGGAAAAATATTTCGACGAGAAGGCTAAAGAGTTTTATGAACTCAAATTGAGACAACTCACTATAGAGGAATATGTCAACAAGTTCCTCGACTTATTGAGATATGTACACTACATCAAAGTAGAGAAGGCGAAGGCGCAACGCTTCATCAGTGGGTTACCCAAGGAATACCAGAACTGAATTGAATTCAACGAACCAAAGTCCTTAGAAGACACTATTCGAAAGGCAACATATTGTCATGAACAATATGGACATCGGGTAGAGTCTCGTGGGGACTGGAAACAGAAAAGTGGTTCGAAATTTCAGAAAAAGGGGATCAAATCCTCAGGATTGAAAAACTACAAGAAGAACCACAGAATGAACTTTCCAACCTGGAGTGTACTCCAACAGAACTTTCCCTCAGTGGACGAAAATAAAACTTCTGGACCTATACCAGTAAAGATTGATAACCCAAAGAGGAAACCTTTGGAATGCTGGGATTGCGGAGGAGAGCATCTCCGGAGAGACTGTCCACACCGACAACAGAACAGTCGAAAATTTTAGAACCTTCAGGAAGCGACCAGAGTCAATGATGTGGCAAGGAGTGTGCCACAGATTTATGTAGCCTTGGATAATAACCAAGTTGACCACCAAGCTTCAATGGTGGAAATAGAAGGTATGATTTTCAACCATCTGATGTCTGTTTTGATTGACCCTGGTTCAAATTTGAGTTATATAGCCACTAAAGCTGTTGATAAATGTAAGCTACAGCCACGAAAACAAACCAAGCCATGGTTGGTACAGTTAGCCACTAGCACTAAAAGAAAGGTGGTAGAGGCCATACCAGCCTGCCAGTTAATGTTGGGTGAATTCCCCACCCAAGCAACCCTTAATGTATTACCCCTGGGATCATACGATCTGTTGATTGGTATGGACTGGCTGGCCGCCCATAAAGCCAAACTAGACTGTTACCATAAAACCTTAGAATGTGTGAGCAAAGAAGGAAAAAGGATAAACCTTCAAGGGATCCGAAAACCGGTCTCGGTGAGACAAATATCAACCCTGCAAATGAGAAAGTATTGTCGAAAGGGATGTCCCCTATATGCAATACAGGTGTTGAAAACAACCGAAGGTGCTAAACCAAGCCCTGATGATCACCCTATCCTGAGAGAATATAGCGATGTGTTTCCATAAGAGTTACCGGGCCTACCGCCAAAGAGAGACATTGACTTCTCGATAGAGCTCGCACCAAGAGCGGTGTCGGTGTCTAGGACACCTTACCGAATGAGCACACCTAAGTTAGTGGAACTCAAATTACAATTGAAAGAAATGATGGATAAGGGTTATATTCAACCCAGCGTGTCCCCATGGGGA
>JZKD02S1622005.1:384788-412824 GCA_000966675.3 Picea glauca | reverse complement strand
ATCCCACATAATTAATAAACTTAATAGTTAGAAGATCATCACACATAATTAATAAACTTAATAGTTACAAAAAGTAACATATTACTATACAGTAAAGAACTTCTATGCTTAAATCAAAAATTATATCTTTCTGTGTTCATGTCTCTATTTCTCACATAATCTACAACATAATCACCGATTTTAAAGGAAAAACTATCAATTATTGGAATTTCTAATAAATGAAAAATTTAATAACTAAAAAAGAGATTAATCAATGATTGATCTATGATGACCATAGTGATAATTGAATTTACAAATAGTTGGGACCAAAAGTTTCATGTATATAGTTACCATGTCCAACAATTTGCAATAAAAACATATAATTACCATAACCATGAATTTACAATCAAAACCATTGCAATGTAATTAGTGCATTAAAAAGAGTCAAAACTCTAAAAAGTTGAGTAATCCACTTCACATGGTTCTTAAAAAGATTCACAACCCGTGTGAGAGGGAGAGAAAAACAATGGAATTTCGTTCATGGATGGTCTACTAGGAAGCGTAGATATGTATGTGTTCTTCATTCATGGATGGTCTACCAATAAGTGTAGATATGGAATTGATTGTATGCACAACCATCTATGCAAGTTATAATAGAGATAGTCTGGATGGGGTATATACAAAACAAGAAACTCCATCTATGGGAGTTATAATAGAGATTGTCTAGATGGGGTATATACAAAAGATGAAACTCCTAAAATATATTCAGAGATAACAGATGTGCAGATGGAAAAAAAAGGCAAATGAGATTTGGTTACAAGATCATTCAAAAACAAATACGTGGCAACATTGCACTTCACATCCAATATATGGCATCACATGTATTTATTCCACTAACATGGATTTAATAATTTGGATGAATATATGTCCTAGTTATTTAAGATTAAAACTCCAAAATTAGGTTATCTATGTTTGGAAAAAAAATTGTTACATAGAATTAGTTGACCAATCACAAGTGTATAAAAGTAATTCAAATTTTATGAAAAAATAATTAATTTGCTAAGCATATGTATAACATTGGACAACAAGACAAATATTTGCAGTCAACTGACAACTAATGAAAATCAACCATAAATCTAATCACACTAATAATAAATAATAACAAAGATAATAAATAATAGTAATCATAATAAATAATAGCAAGCGTTTAAAAAAAATTCAAAAAAAACATATACATAGAGAAGAAAATAAAATGATTTATAGATCATATAAAAAACAATAAAAGATTTAATCATAATAGAAGATTTGCTATACAGTGCATTAGGAGTTGGGCAATCGGTATCATAGAGAAGATTATAAATGGCTACCGTGGTCAAAGCCAAATGGAAATAGCTTAGAAAGCGTGAATTATCCAAACATGTTGATATAAAAAATTATCATATCCAACCATAATGCTCTCACAAATTATTATAGACAAATATTTACACCGTCTCAGCTTCCAAAAAATGAATTAATGAAAAGTCATGGCCGGACAACGTAAGCTAACAACATTATATATATTAAATCAATTTTCAAAAATATTTTTTCTTATTACAAATTTTAAATGTTCACCATAGTTGGGAAAAGAGTGGCTGGGACGGGAGTGAGAAGATTATGGACCGTGGGGGCCATTATGAGCTTCAGACTGTGGATATATACATAAATTATTTTATAATTTAATATATGATAAATTGTTTGACTCAGATATTTGTGTGGATTATTATATAAACAAGTGTTGTATGGCATCGAAGTTCCTGCCAGGCTGGAATGGGAATAAATGCGACTGAGTACAGATACATGGGTAGGAAGTTGAAGTACATTGAAACACAAAAGAATTAGCATTCCTGAATTAGTTTTCTTTAAAACAAGGGCTGGTGGATACAAAAGAAATTGAAATTTATCAAGTTATAGGTTCATGGGCAGCGTAAATTATACATATGAAATTTGAAATTTTATAAAGTAGATATTTAATTTTATACATACGAAATATGAACTTTTATAAAGTATGGTAATGAGATTCCATAGTTCACAGTTTTTGGATGGCGAGTTGTCAGGCTGGCACGTTGAAAATCAGGCTCTGTTGTTCTGTGCCCTACAAATAGCACCTAGAGTTCTGTGACATACAAATTGACAATCGGGGTTGTGGACTATTTGAAATTTAAGGGCGTATGTATGTTGCATAGCTTCGTAGACAAAAGCACAAAAAAAATAGCATTCACGAATTAGTTTTCTTTAAAAGAAGGGCTCTTGGAGAGAAGAAATTGAAAAATCATCAAATTATAGGTTCCTGGACAACATAAATTATACATACCAAATATGTAATTTGATTAAGTGCATATATAGAGCATGCGGGTTGTCGGGTTGACACGCTGAAAATTGGGCTTGGTTTGTTCTGTGCGCTATAAACATCGGTCAGAGTTCCGCGACATACAAATTGACAATTGGAGTTGTGGACTATTTGAGATTTAAGGGCCAACATTTACAACATAGGTTCGTGATGCAGGAGCATCCCTCACGACAAGCAAGCCAACGTGGAAGCAGAAGACAGCTGGAAGACGTCCATCGCAAGTTTTTGAATTTCCCTTGAAGTTGATGCGCAAACATAAATGAGATCATTTATTGAAGGTGCTTTGGTAAAAATGTAATCAGACCTCGAGCCATATGCTCTCATCTGAGATAAACAAAGGCATTTATAAGTAGTAAATGTAAGTAGGTAGAATTGAATATTTAGATTATACAGTTCTAGAAGAAGGAGGGAAACGAGATATAGACACCCTCATTGTATCATTGTAACATGAACAGGAGCAAGAAGAATCTAGAGCATAGGAGAGAAGCAGAGAAATGTAGGAGAACACCCATGTACAAATCTTGAATTAATAGAAGAAGTTGATTCAGATTCATGGCTATTGTGTTATTCTCTGTGTATGTGTGTTGAATGCTCTACCTATGAGAATTACTTCCTGTTATGCATTTGTTATCATGCTATGTGTATGATTTCATCTGTTAAGATTGAAATATGAGAGGAAGTGAAGTGAGTTATAATTGTTTCTCTTTCTGAGCGAGGATTCCTACAAGGAGTGCAGTTGAAGTCATCCGCAAGGAGTGCGTTGACAGAAGGCTCAGGGAGTTAAATTCTTGTTCTCAATTCACTCAGAAGTGAAAGTGAGTTGCTAAAGCCGTGCAAGGAGTGCACAGGCTAAGGTGAGCCTCAGTCATGAAACTGGGCGAAGTATTGAAGGGCTACTGCTGCAGGTGTGCGAAGAGTCAAAAGAACTCAACACTTAGAAGTGTTCGAGAACTGCCACAAGGAGTGCGTGCAGAGAACCTCTTAGAGGTTGGAAGCGTGAGGAAGCTCAGGAGGGATAAGGTTTCCAAATCCATTGAGGATAAGCACCGAGGGTCTATGCATAAAGTGGTTGAATAATTGTTTCAAGGTTACGTGCAGGAGGACCAACAGATAGCTAAGAAGGAAGTGGACAGTCAGGATCTCGTAGAAGAGATCGATAGGATTCCGTCAGCCGTTGGATCTATCGAAGGAGTGAAGAGGTTATGATCGCGCCGGGAGTTCAAGCTCCAGGGGCCGTGAACTGTTGGATCATGGACTAGTTATCCATCAGCCGTTGGATTATTCACGAGATCGCCTATCAGGACCTCGTGAGAAAAGTGCCCAAGGTTTGGTAGCGAAATTCGCGATATTACGATAAGTGATATCGTGACTACTCCAAGAATAGTGTGGGTCCACAGGAGTTGGCAAGTGGACAGGTGGCACATCGCATCTCGGGAGCTCGTAAGTGGAAGAGCTGAGAATTTGGTGTCAAGGGTCGCGAAGGCGCGAGGACACAAAGTGGCGAAGTAGTGAGAGGATTGGGATCTGTCCATATTAGAAGGACAGGTGGCAAAGATCGAGAGATATCATGAACTCGGGAGTTCACAGGGTGAGAGCCCAAGTATTGGGTACTCAAAGTCATGAAGACGCGAGATTGTGAGAAGCGATATCCCGACAGCTGGAAGACACGTGTCACGTGATCACCAGATCGGGATTTTGGTCATCGGAGTTCAGGTAAGTGAAGGTTCCTAGTTTTGCAAAGTAGCAAACCCCGAGAGTCGACCTAAACCGCCCATCATCTGGGACGCATGTCAGAACCCTGGAGAGAGTCGGAAATCAGAGAATCGGAGTTTTGGAGCACATAGAAACCTTGTCACACGGAATCGCGATCCATGATTTCGCGACAAGATCTGAACCGTTCATCTTGGAGGACAGGTGTCAGTAGATCTCGATGAGTTGGAGATCTGCGCTGTCGAAGGAAATCCCGACAGAAGAGTCGTGTGGGCCACAAGCGGAGCTAGTGGAGGACAGGTGTCAGCAACCTGGGCAGAGTCGGGAATCGGCATATCAAAGTTCCTGAGGACAAGGAATTCGAGACCTTTCGAGTCCCAAACCCCAGAGGAAATCGAGACCGTTCATTTAGTGGACGCGTGGTAGAGATCTGCACCATCGAGGAAAGTCCCGACAAGGAGTAAATTCAACGGTGTTTGGAGTTCATTGGGATATCGGGGATCCCGGTGACAAGTGATTCATACACTTTGAAACCACAATCCACGAAACCCCGATCAGTGGGGAACAACTGTCATCATAGCGGGCTGAAGGAAGAACCATAGTGGAAGCCAGGTGTCAACCTGACAGAGAATCGACGTTCGAGAGACCAGGAGAACCACGGGTAAGTGTTTAGTAACATTAGAATTCACGTAGCCCCGACAGGGTGAGACATGGTCACAGGTTGGCAGTCATATGGTGCGAAGCCTATAGCCAGAGAGCTATCGTGAAAAAGGTGCATCGCGATTTGGGAAATCGCGAGTCTTGGAGACATGGGCATTTCGACATCATAAACCCCGAAATCCCGATGGGGGTTTATTGCTGTGGTCATATAGGAGCCGGTCGCGTGGAATAAAGGCTATGCCAAGTGGGTTGAGGCAACTAAGGGGCACATCGGAGATCAGGGATTGGTGTTCCAAGTTGCTAGAACTTTGTGGGTGTCAAAAACCCCGATAGGGGAAACCCCGATAGAGAAAAGGGGGATCTCAAAAAGAGTTTCCTCTGGGAGGAATATTCCCCGATAGGGAAATAGAAGAACTTCAAGTTCTTCGGGCTGATAGAAGGAGAAAGATCCTGTGAGCAGACGTGCCCTGGTTGGCGCGCCTGCGTCAAGTGGTATCAGAGCTTAGAAAAGCTTCTTTTCTTTTTGTAGTAGAGGAAAAGGAGAATTCACCATGCCTCCAAGGAGAAGAGGTAGACAATCACCTGATCCAGAGGAGGAAAGGGAATTGTCCAGAGAAAGAGGTAGGCAAGGGCAGAATCCAGACATGGAGAGAGGAATGCGAAATCTTTGTGCCAGAATGGAGGACATGGATATAAGAGAAAGGCGAAGAGCTGATGTAGGAGATATCAGTGAATCCGAAAACGAAGATGATGTTGGACATGAAGAAGAGGAAATCCTAGCGGAAGATGCATCCAATGAGCGTTTAATTAAGGCTATCGCCTGGATGAGTTCGAAAGCAAAGATGGACATTCCAGCTTATGAAAGGAATCTGGATGCAGAAGAGCTTCTAGATTGGATTAGATCTCTAGACACTTACTTCGATTATGAAGATATCGAAGAGGATAAGAAGATCAGGCATGCCATCACAAGATTAAAAGGACATGCAACCTTATGGTGGGACGAGCTGCAAGCTGATAGGCGTTGCCAAGGCAAGCAAAATATTAAGAGCTGGGACAGGATGATTGCAAAGATGAAGGCAAAATTTATTCCCAGAGACTATCAAATTTCTCTGTTCAGGAGGATGCAGAACCTGAGACAGAAGCTGATGACAGTGAAAGAGTATATTGAGGAATTTTACAGGTTGAATATCAAGGCAGGTCATCGTGAAAGCAATGACGAAAAGGTGGCCAGGTATATGAATCGCCTGAGGTATGAAATTCAGGATGAAATAAGTATGGAAACCATCAGAACGGTGGAGGATGATTACCAATTGGCTCTGAAAGATGAGGAGAAGCTGAGCCGTAAACACAGTCAGAGGGGCTGAGGCAGAAGTACACCTAGAGGCAAAGTAGTTGCCCAAGATAAATACTAGAAGCCCAAGGAGGAATGGAAGAAACCTCAGGGAAAAGTTGAGAGAGGTGGAACCTCATAGAGAAGGCCATATGTTGAGCAGCGAGGACAACAAACTGAACAAAGAGGAGGATATGCTGATAATGATAGGTTTCCTCGTACTTGAGGTAGAGGAAGAGGAAGAGGTGGAGTAATTACATGCTTCACGTGTGGAAAGAATGGGCACAATTCGTTTGAGTGTCCAGAGAAAAAGAAAGAAACTGGGGAGACCCACATCGCTGAGGCACAAAGGCGAGATACTGAGACAGAATACACTGAAAGAAGAAGATTGTTGGTGATGCGGAAAGTCCTTTTGACGCTAGAGAAGGAGATGGAAAATTCAGCGCAGAGGAACAGTCTTTTTAGGACTGCTTGCAAGACCAAGGATAGAGTGTGCAAGGTCATTGTGAATAGTGGAAGTACAGATAATCTCGTTTCAACCAAGATGGTAGAAAAACTGGAGCTGGAGAGAACTGATCACCCAAGTCCATACAAAGTTTCATGGCTACAGAAGGGACATCAGGTAAATGTCACTAAACAGTGCTTAGTTGACATCAAGATAGGAGGATATAATGAAAAGATTTTATGTGATGTTATTCCTATGGATGTTTGTCATTTATTACTGGGAAGACCATGGAAGTATGATAGAAATGTGATTCATGATGGAAGAATGAACACATATACCCTGGAGAAGAATGGGAGAAACCACACATTGTATCCGATTGAGGATAAAGAAGTGAAACCGGAAGTAAGCAACAAGGTACTTCTCATGAGTGGGAAGGAACTTCTTACAGAAGTTAAGAAGAAGGAGGATCCACAATTCTTTGTGTTCAGAAAACCGAGAATTGTTCTGACTAGCACAAAGGTGGACGATTTGCCAGAAGAAGTCCAGGAACTGATGGGAGAGTTCGCTGATATTGTAGTGGACGAACTACCTCGTTCGTTACCACCAATGAGGAGTGTGAGTCATCAGATAGACCTCATACCAGGAGCTAGTTTGCCAAACAAAGCCGCGTACAGATTGATGCCGCAGGAGAATGAAGAAGTTAAAAGACAGGTCCAGGATTTGTTGGACAAAGGTTTGGTTAGGGAAATCTTGAGTCCATGTGTTGTTACAACAATACTCAGTCCAAAGAAAGATAGAGGCTAGAGGATGTGCACTGATTCAAGGGCGATAAACAAGATAAATATCAGGTATATATTCCCATTGCCAAGAATGGATGATTTGACGGATTGCTTAAGTGGGGCAAATTTTTTTTCAAAGATATATTTGAAGAGTGGATATCATCAGATTCGTATGAGAGAAGGTGACGAGTGGAAAACAACATTCAAGACAAACGAAGGTTTGTATGAATGGCTTGTCATGCCGTTTGGCTTGACAAATGCACCAAGTACCTTTATGAGGTTGATGAATGAAGTCCCGAAGGAGTTCATTGGGAAATTTGTCATTGTGTATCTGGATGACATATTGGTTTTCAGCAAGACAAAGGCTGAACACTTGGAGCATTTGGCTATTGTGATGAAGAAACTATAGCAGGAGAAGCTGTTGATTAATATGAAGAAGTCCTCATTCATGAAGATAGAGCTCATTTATTTTGGGTTTGTTATTTCAGCAAATGAATTAAAGATGGATCCGGAAAAGGTGGATGTAATTAAGAATTGGCCATCACCGAGAAATATTTTTGAGGTGAGGAGTTTTCATGGACTGGCTAGTTTCTACCAAAAATTCGTTAGAAATTTCAGTGGGATTAGTGCAGCAATGATGGACACAGTGAAGAAAAGACATAAATCTTTTCACTGGATGGAAGAGGATGAGAAGAGTTTCAATTTATTGAAACGAAAGATTACGGAACAACCGGTGTTGGTGTTGCCAGATTTTCAGAAAACATTTCAGGTAAAATGTGATGCAAGCAGGTTTGCCATAGGAGCGGTCTTAAGCCAGGAAGACAGGTTGATTGCATATTTCAGCGAGAAGCTGAATGAGGCAAAAGAAAAGTACTCCACGTATGATAAAGAATTTTATGCTATCATTCAGGCATTAAAGAAATGGAGGCACTATTTGATTCCAAAGGAATTTGTTTTATATAGTGATAACCATGCATTACAATATGTGACTCAACAGGAAAATTTGAATCAGAGGCATGTTAAATGGGTAGAATACATGTAGAATTTTACTTTTGTAATAAAACATATTTCTGGTACTGCTAACAAAGTGGTTGATGCTTTGAGCAGGAAATGTTTGCTGTTGCAGGAGTTCAAAGTCAAGACATTAGGCTTTGATGATCTTAAGGACATGTATGCAGGTGATCCGGATTTTGCAGAAGCATATGAAGCAACTGAGAATCCAGTTCTCAGAGACAGAAGCCCTTGGATAGACTATATGGTCTAGGAAGGATTGTTGTTCAGAGGCAACAAACTGTGTATTCCAAATTGCTCCATGAGGGAGAACTTGTTGAAAGAGAAGCACAACAGAGGATTGGCAGGACACTTTGGTCACGACAAAACATTCGCAAAGCTGAGCGAGTCATACTTTTGTCTAGGGATGCAAGCAGAGGTCAAGAGGTTTGTGGATAGATGCTATATTTGCCAGCATTCAAAGGGCAGAAAGAAGAATGCGGGTTTCTATCAACCATTTCCCATACCTGAGAAGCCGTGGGATGAAATTAGCATGGATTTCGTGTTGGGATTGCCGAGGACACAAAGAGGTGTTGATTCCATCTTTGTGGTGGTTGACAGGTTTTCTAAGATGGCACACTTCATTCCATGCCAGAAAACCAGCGATGCGACTCACATCGCAATTTTTTTTTTCAAAGAGATTGTTCGACTTCATGGATTGCCGAAAAGCATAGTTTCAGATAGAGACACAAAATTCATAGGGAATTTTTGGAAGACATTATGGAAGAAGCTGGAAACTAACTTGGCGTTTAGTTCTTCTTATCACCCTCAGACGGATGGGAAAACGGAAGCGGTGAACAGGAGTCTAGGAGACTTGCTGAGAAGCTTGGTGACAGAGCACCATAGCAGTTGGGACAAAATATTGCCACAGGCAAAGTTTTCTTACAATGAATCATCAAATCGAAGCACAGGAAAAAGTCCATTCCAGATTGTCTATGGGAGGTAGCCAAGAGGAGTTTCTGAATTAAGGGATTCAAAACAGACTGATACTAGCAATGCTAGTGCAGGAGAATTCGCTGAAGCGATGAAGGAACTTCACATCTAGGTGAAGGAGCGACTATTGAATTCAAGTTAGGAGTACAAGAACAGAGCAGATCAGCATAGGAGACAACTTCAATTTGAAGTTGGTGATCTAGTTCTGGCACATTTGAGGAAGGAAAGGTTCCCGAGAGGAACATACAACAAGTTAAAGATGAAGAAAATCAGACCATGCAAGGTCTTGAAGAAGATGAGAGAGAATGCTTACGAGATTGAGTTACTAGAGGGCATCGGAATATCTCTGATATTCAATGTCTCAGATTTATACCCATACAAGCTTGAGGAAGCAGGAACAAGTGATGAAAAGACAGAGGTTCAGTGGCAGAAGCAGATGCCAGTTGCAGCGAAGCCACAGATGGAGCAGATAATGGATAAACGAGTCGGTAAGAAAACCAGAAGGAAAGAATATTTTGAATATTTGGTCAAGTGGAAGGGACACCCAGTTGAAGATGCTAGCTGGGAGACTGAAGAAGAAATTTTGAAGCATGGACATACCATGCAGGATCTCATGGACAAGATCCCATGCAAATTTTCAAGCGAGGGATTATGATGCAGGAGCATCCCTCACGACAAGCAAGCCAATGTGGAAGCATAAGACAGCTGGAAGACGTCCAGCACAAGTTTTTGAATTTCCCTTGAAGTTGATGCACAAACATAAATGAGTTCATTTATTGAAGGCTCTTTGGTAAAAATGTAATCAGACCTCGAGCCATACGCTCTCATCTGAGATAAATAGAGGCATTTATAAGTAGTAAATGTAAGTAGGTAGAATTGAATATTTAGATTAGACAGTTCTAGAAGAAGGAGGGAAACGAGATATAGACACCCTCATTGTATCAACATGAACAGGAGCAAGAAGAGTCTAGAGCAGAGGAGAGAAGCAGAGAACTGTAGGAGAACACCCATGTACAGATCTTGAATTAATAGAAGAAGTTGATTCAGATTCATGGTTGTTGTGTTATTCTCTATGTATGTGTGTTGAATGCTCTACCTATGAGAATTACTTCCTGTTATGCATTTGTTATCATGCTATGTGTATGATTTCATGTGTTAAGATTGAAATCTGAGAGGAAGTGAAGTGAGTTATAATTGTTTCTCTTTCTGAGTGAGGATTCCTGCAAGGAGTGCAGTTGAAGTAGTCTGCAAGGAGTGCGTTGACAGAAGGCTCAGGGAGTTAAATTCTTGTTCTCAATTCACTCAGAAGTGAAAGTGAGTTGATAAAGCCATGCAAGGAGTGCGCAGGCTAAGGTGAGCCTCAGTCGTGAAACTGGGCGAATTATTGAAGCACTACTGCTGCAGGTGTGCGCAGAGTCAAAAGAACTCAACGCTTAGAAGTGTTCGAGAACTGCCGCAAGGAGTGCGTGAAAAGAACCTCTTAGAGGTTGGAAGCGTGAGGAATCTCAAGAGGGATAAGGTTTCCAAATCCGTTGAGGATAAGCACGGAGGGTCTGTGCATAAAGTGGTTGAATAACTGTTGCAAGGTTACGTGCAGGAGGACCAGCAGATAGCTAAGAAGGAAGTGGATGGTCAGGATCTCATAGAAGAGATAGATAGGATTCCGTGAGTCGTTGGATCTATCGAAGGAGTGAAGAGGTTACGGTCGCGCCGAGAGTTCAAGCTCCAGGGGCCGTGAAATGTTGGATCGTGGACCGGTTATCTGTCAGCCGTTGGATTATTCACGAGATTGCCTATCGGGACCTCGTGAGAAAAGTGCCCAAGGTTTGGTAGCGAAAGTCGTGATATTACGATAAGCGATATCGCGACTACTCCAAGAATAGTGTGGATCCATAGGAGTTGGCAAGTGGATAGGTGGTACATCGCATCTCGGGAGCTTGTAAGTGGAAGAGTTGAGAATTTGGTGTCAAGGGTCGCGAAGGCGTGAGGACACGAAGCGGCGAAGTAGTGAGAGGATTGGGAGCCATCCATCTTAGAAGGACAGGTGGCAGAGATCGAGAGATCTCGCGAACTTGAGAGTTCGCAGGGTGAGAACCCAAGTATTGGGTACTCAAAGTCACGAAGACGCGAGATTGCGAGAAGTGATATCCCGACAGCTGGAAGACATGTGTCGCGCGATCATTAGATCAGGATTTTGGTCATCGGAGTTCAGGTAAGTGAAGGTTCCTAGTTTTGCAAAGTAGCAAACTCCGAGAGTCGACCTGAACCTCCCATCATTTGGGACGCGTGTCAGAACCCTGGAGAGAGTCAGAAATTGAAGAATCGAAGTTTTTGATCACATAGAAACCTTGTCACACAGAATCACGATTCGCAATTTCATGACAAGATCTGAACCGTTCATCTTGGAGGACAGGTGTCAGTAGATCTCGAGGAGTCGGAGATCTGCGTTGTCGGAGGAAATCCCGATAGAAGAGTCATGTGGGCCACAAGCGGAGCTAGTGGAGGACAGGTGTCAGCAACCTGGGCAGAGTCAAGAATCGGCATATCAGAGTTCCTAAGGACAAGGAATTCGAGACCTTTCAAGTCCCAAACCCTGGAGGAAATCGAGAACATTCATTTAGTGGACGCGTGGTAGAGATCTGCACCATTGGGGAAAGTCTCAACAAGGAGTAAATTCATCGGCGTTTGGATTTCATTGGGATATCAGGGATCCCGGTGACAAGTGATTCATACACTTTGAAACCATGATCCGCAAAACCCCGATCAGTGGGGAACAACTGTCAGCATAGCGGGCTGAAGGAAGAACCGTAGTGGAAGCCAGGTGTCCACCTGACGGAGAATCGACGTTCGAGAGACTAGGAGAACCACGGGTAAGAGTTTAGTAACATTAGAATTCCCGTAGCCCCGACAGGGTGAGACGTGGTCAGATTTTGGCAGTCATATGGTGCGAAGCCTATAGCTAGAGAGCTATCGTGAAAAAGGCGCATCGCAATTTGGGAAATCGCGAGTCTTGGAGACATAGGCATTTCGACATCGTAAACCCCGAAATCCCGACGGGGGTTTATTGCTGTGGTCATATAGGAGCTTTTCACGTGGATTAAAGGCTTAGCCAAGTGGGCTAAGGAAACTAAGGGGCACATCGGAGATCGGGGATTGGTGTTCCAAGCTGCTAGAACGTCGTGGGTGTCAAAAAGAGTTTCCTATGGGAGGAATATTCCACGATAGGGAAATAGAAGAACTTCAAGTTCTTCGGGCCGATAGAAGGAGAAAGATACTGTGAGTGGACGTGCCCTGGTTGGCGCACCTGCGTCAGTTCATGGACAAAAGCATAAAAAAACTAACATTCCCTAAGTAGTTTTCTTTAAAACAAGGGCTCCTGGACAGAAGAAATTGAAACATATGAAATTATAGGTTCGTGGACAGGAGAAATTATACATATCAAATATGTAATTTGATTAAGTAGATATATAGAGAATGCATGAAAGCTTCTTTCAGGTTGTCAGGGTGGCGGGCTAAAAATTGGGCTTCTTTAAAACAAGGGCTCCTGGACAAAAGAAATTGAAATTTATCAAATTAGAGGTTCTTGAATAACATAAATTATAGATATCAAATATGTAATTTGATTAAGTATATATATAGATCATGCACGGAACCCTCATTCCAGTTGGCGGGCTAAAAATTAGGCTTTTGTTGTTTCGTGCTCTACAAATAGCGGCAAGAATTCTACAATATACAAATTGACAATTGGACTTGCGGACTATTTGAATTTGAAGGGGCTTGTGTCGAACAAGTTTAGCATTCTCAAATTATTTTTCCTTTTTACATACGCTAGTGGACAAAAAAACAAAAAAAATAGTACTGATGTCTGTTACATAGGTTGGTGGACAAAAGTATGAAAAAAATAGCATTCCCGAATTAGTTTTCTTTAAAAGAGGGGCTCCTGCACAAAAAAAATTGAAATCTATCACCCCATACTTAGGCAGTCTTTGGTTCGTGGGTTCTCGGGCTGGCAGGTTAAATATTCGGCTTTTGTTGTTTCGTGTCCTACAAATACCACCCAAGGTTCCACGATATACAAATTGACAATCAGTTACATAGGTTCGTGCACAAAAGCAGAAAAAAAACTAGCATTCCCAAATTAGTTTTCTTTAAATCAAGGGCTATGTGCCCTACAAATAGCACCGAGATTTCCGTGATATAAAAATTGAGAAGCGGACTTGCAGACTATTTGAATTTTTGGATCGTGGGTTCTCGGGTTGGCGGGCTAAAAATTGGGCCTCTGATGTTTCGTGGCCTACAAATAGCACCTAGAGTTCCGCGATATACAAATTAGCAATTGGAGTTGCAAACTATTTGAAATGTAAGGGCCTACGTCCGTTACATAGGTTTGTGGACAAAAGAACCAAAAAAACTTGCATAAATTATACATATAAAATTGAAATCTATCACTCCATCCTTAGGTAGTTTTTGGTTCGCGGGTTCTCGGGCTAGTAGACTGGAAAATCGTCTCCTGTTGTTTCGTGGCCTACAAATACCACCAAGGGTTCCGCCATATATAAATTGACAATTGGTTACATAGGTTCGTGGAGAAAAGCATTGAAAAAACTAGCATTCCCAAATTAGTTTTCTTTAAAACAGGGGCCCGTGGACACAAGAAATTTTTTCTGTACAACATAAATTATACATACGAAATATGTAATTTGATCAACTAGATATATAGAGCATGGACGAAACACTCATTCCAGACTTAGCCAGTTTTTGGATCGTGGGTTCTTGGGAAAATTGGGCTTTTGTTGCTCCGTGTCCTAGAAATAGCAGTGACAGTTCTGCGATATACAAATTGTCAATCAGACTTGCGGACTATTTGAATTTTAAGGGGCTCATGTCAAAAAAATTTAGCATTCACGAATTAGTTTTCTTTACATAGGTTTTACATACGTTGGTGGACACAATGACAAAAAGTATAGTACCAATGTCTGTTACATAAGGCGGTGGACAAATGGACCAAATAAATAACATTCCCGAATTAGTTTTCTTTAAAATAGGGGATCCTGGACACAAGAAATTGAAATTTATGAAATTATAGGTTCTTGTAGACCAAAAATTATACATAGAAAATACGTAATTTTTTAAAGTAGATATTTACTTTTATACATACGAAATATGTACTTTTATAAAGTATGGGGATGAGATTTTATAGAGCAAGCACAAAGCCCTCATTCCATACTTGCACAGAGATCTGATTCCATATTTAGGCAGTTTTTGGATTGCAGGTTCTTGGGATGGCGGGCTGGAAATTCGGTCTCTATTGTTTCATGGCCTACAAAGAGCACCCAGAGTTCCGTGATATATAAATTGACAAGCGGGCTTGCAGACTATTTTAATTTCAAGGGCTTTTGTGGCAAACAGTAAGAAGGACAGGTGGTAAAGATGGAGAAATGACATACTCTCTATATGTTTGAGTAGAAAGGAAGTAGTGAACACAATTTTATGACATTTATATAAAAAAATAGTAAAACGTGTTACATATTCCTGGAAATTTAAAGAAACATATATATACATATATGTGTGTGTGTGTGTGTGTGTGTGTGTGAAATATGATATCTCAAATTTGAGTGAGTGATTTATGTCATACTTAATTTTGAAAATGACCAGGCAGGAGAAAATATGCATCATGAAAAATAGAATTGAGATAAAATAAACAGAATGACTTGACATTCAGCATAGCTAAAGATAAAAATCTAGGAACACATAAAAGAAGAAAAAAAACTAGCATTCTCGAATTAGAGCATGGACGGAACCCTCATTTCATACTTAGTTAGTTTTTGGATCGCGGGTTCTCATGCTGGGGACCTGAAAATCAGGCTTCTGTTGTTCCATGTACTACAAATAGCATTGACAGTTCTGTGATATACAAATTGACAATGGGACTTGCAGACTATTTAAATTTTAAGGGGCTCGTGTCCAAAAAATTTAGCATTCACGAATTAGTTTTCTTTACATAGGTTTTACATACGGTGGTGGACAAAAGCACAAAAAATATAGTACCAATGTCTGTTACATAGGGCGATGGACAAAAGAACCAAATAAATAGCATTCTCGAATTAGTTTTCTTTAAAACAGACGTTCGTGGATACAAGAAATTGAAATGTATCAAATTACAGATTCCTGGAGAGAATAAATTGTACATAGCAAATATGTAATTTTTTAAAATGGATATTTACTTGTATACATACGAAATATGTACTTTTGTAAAGTATGGGGATGTGATTTTATAGAGCATGCACAGAGCTCTCATTCCATACTTGCACAGAGCCATGATTCCATACTTAGGCAGTTTTTGGATCGCGAGTTGTTGAGTTGGCGGGCTGAGAATTGGGCCTCTGTTATTCCATGGCCTACAAAGAACACCCATAGATCCGTGATATACAAATTGACAAGAAGACTTGCAGACTATTTTAATTTTACGGGGCTTTGTGGAAAACAGTATGAAGGATAGGTGGTAAAGATGCAAGAAATGACATACTCTCTATACGTTTGAGTACAAAAAGAGTAGTGAACACAATTTTATGACATTGATATAAAAAAATTATGAAATGTGTTACATATTCTTGGAAATTTAAAGAAACATATATATATGTGTGTGTGTGTGTGTCTGTGTGTGTGAAATATGATATCTCAAATTTGAGTGAGTGATTTATGTCATACTTTATTTTGAAAATGACCAGGCTGGAGAAAATATGCATCAGATAAAAAGAGAATTGAGATGAAATAAAGAGAATGACTTCACATTCAGCATAGCCGAAGATAAAAATCTAGGAACACATGAATATATAAGGAGACAAAAGAATAGTTTTATTTGGAATATATGAAAAAAATAATAGTTTGTTACATATCGCTGGAAATGTAAATGTGTTTGTCATATAGACTGAGATTGGGGCTCCCGCGGACCATAACAAAAATATGTACAAGAAATAGGACTGTGGAAAGAAGAATTTAGACACGGTAGAATGTAATACCTGAAAAGTAGAAATGGGAAGATAAGTTTTTGGCTATATATTTCTACTCAGAAAAGGTGGAATAACTGGATTGATAAAGAAAGAACTATCAATATACACTTATAGGGATGGTACGTATAAGTAATTTTGGTGTTTTCTTGGTCATGCCTTTCCCAGCTGGTTTTTGTGGATGGCCCACTTGAATAACTGGATTGATAAACAGAGGATTTATGCATTTCCCTGTTGGATTTCGTCGGCGACCCACTTCAAGTTCTCTTCAATATAGCTTCTCAATGGGGCGACGTTGATGTCATTATGGATTTTAATGCTGAAAAAATCATTTTCTAATTCGCTTAGATCAATTGAATGTTTACATACAGCTTCATGAATGTCTCCATTCTATACCGAATACCGGACTAGCTAGTTGTCCACCTCTTCTTCATGATATTCAAGAATCCTCTAAAAAATTTCCAAAGACAAGGTCTTCAAATTATCAACTTGTTTATCGAAAGCTTCCTTGGTTAATGCCATCGAGTTGAGGATTAAGATGGGGTCCTGGAAGCTATTTGTCTTTCCTACTAAGTCTATTTTGGTGAGCTTTGTGAATAATGTTTCTTTCTTTGATATTGCTTGCTCACATGATTGGACGATGAGGTACAAGTTCTTCACCTTCTCTTTCCAGCATGCTTCTAATTGAGTGAGCCATTTTTCGGACAAGAGATCATGCTACCTTGTTCTCGTCTCTGGCATGTTGTTGACATGAAAGTAAAAAGGGGTGACCATGTGCACATAGAAAGTTTCTTCATTTTTTAAATTCATCTGCAGAAGTTGAAGCAAGTTATCTGCCTTGCTCCCTAGGGAATCCATATTCTGTGATGTTTCCCAGGCCTTAGTAATTAGTTCCATTCATTTGTTGATATTTTTCTCCACATATTCTCTACACAATGCGAGGAAGCTGGAGGAGCCTTTTATATTTGTTGCAGGGGTGCACATAGTCGCAGGCATGGCTATTTCCAAAGAACTGCCAAGGAATGGCATAGGAAACAAAGCTTCTTCTAATTCCTTAATCCGGTTCTTCAGTCTGTCATTTTCAGCCTCAATGACTCCAACAGAATCATGAAGAGCATCTCCGGTTGCCATGTGAAGTTTAGAGATTTTGGATGCCTACATATTGGCAAGGTCAAGTTTTGAACGATGTTTTCTTTTCTTATTTTTTACATCTCTTTTTTCAATGATTAATTTTTTTGATTCAGTTTCAAAAACAACACTTTGGAATACGAAGGATTCATCTTCATAAAAAAATTTGGTATCAACCATGTCCATTGAGAAGGCATGCTGAATTGCGTCTCTGGGCTGATCAAGGTTGCAGAATATGCTTTCCAGATCAGCGTCAAGATTCATGTTTTCATTGTAAATTTCGGGCTGCTCCGCCTCCCCTACAATTCTTTTTCCCTTCTTCTGCACAGGAAGCTCGTGAGGAAGATGTTCACTGTATATCTACAAAACTGTTCTGGAGCTGCTTCCAGTAGTTTATGAAAACATTGGTTTTCTCTAGATGTTGCTTGAAATGAAGAAATGGAGGGGAAAATATAACCCCCCGGAAACATTGCTTCAATGCGTGCGAATGGAAAATATCCTCATTAATGACAATATCTATGCATGTTGTATGGTGACTTGTTAGAAGTAAAGATTAATTATTGCATACTTAGAAGTGCGAAGGTGGCGGTTACGATGAAGAACATTTAAGGATTGGAGGTTTCGTGAACGAACCAAGCTGGCGGCATGCGAATGACATTCCATGGTACTTGAAATTAATTCTGGGAAGAGATTGGAGGTTTCGTGAAGGAAGGAAGCTGGTGGCATGTGAATGACATTCCATGGCATTTGAAATCAAGACTGAGAAGGGATAAGAAAATCATTCGCAAATATTTCATTAATGGAAAAACTTCTCGAGCCTTGCGCACATTGATGACAGCTTAGACAGTGCATGCACGATGACCTGTTAGCATTGAATATTTAGAAACAAGACACACAACACACACACACACATATATATATATAAACACTATTTCTTATTATGCACATGTGCGAAGGTGACGGGCACAGGGAAGAGCAAGCAAGCAAGGAATGGCCAAGTCTGAAAGTGCATGCTAAAAATGCTGAGTGTCCAATGCTAAAATTGCATGAGTCGGAATTGTTCATCTAAGAAAACCAAACAGCTCGGTCTAACTCCCAGTGCATATCTCATAATTCATCTGCAACACCAACTCTACGGTTTCCAGATCAGTGTGTGTAGAAACGAGGAAAAACTAAATATGTACCTTCATAAAGTATGGACATGAGATTTTATAGAGCATGTATGGATATCGCATTCCATACTTGGCCATTTTCTGGATCGCAGGTTCTCGGGCAGGCGGGCTCAAAAAAAGGCTTCTATGGTTCGGTGTTCTACAAATAGCACATACAGTTCCGTGATATACAAATTGACAAGCGAACTTGTGGGGTGGCTAAGATTTTATAGACCATGCACAGTTTCTAGATGGCGGGTTCCAGGGCTGGCGGGCTCCCAGAAACAAGCAATACATACCAAATATGCACAAATCCCTTATTCCATACTTATCCACTTATTTGGATCGTGGACTTGTAGGCTGTGCATTGGGTCGATTTCTGCCATATAGAAATTGGGTTCTCTGTGGTTACTAGATCAGTGTGTGTAGAAGTGAGGCAAAACTACATGTCTATCTATATTGCGGGTTCTAGGGCGGGTGGGGTCAAAAAATAGGCCTGTACTGTTCCGTTTTCTACAAATAGCACACACAGTTCTGCGATATACAAATTGACAAGCAGACTTGCGGGGTGGCTGAGATTTAATAGACCATGTATAGTTTCTGGATCACGGGTTCTCGGGCTGGTGGGGTCAAAAACGAGCCTCTACTATTCGGTTCCTTACAAATATCTTATGATAATAAATTGACAAGCGGATTTGCGGGCTGGCTGGCTCAACATTTGTCAATTGACAAGCGGACTTGTGAGCTGGCCAACTCAACATTCTACTTCTAGTGATTTCCACGATATACAAATTGACAGACTCCAGGGCTGGCAGGATCCCAAAAATGAGCAATACATACGAAATATGCACAGATCCCTTATTTCATACTTAGCCACTTATTTGGATCACGCACTTGCGGGTTGTACATTGGGCCTCTAATGTTTTGTGTCGTGCAAATAACACCCATAGTTGGGCGATATACAAATAGACAAGTGGAATTGCGGGCTGGCTGGATCAACATTGCATTTCTGTTGGATGGCGGACATGCAGGGTGGCGACCTCTAGGCACAAAANATAGTTGCAAACAAGTTTGACAAATACAGAGAAAGTAAACGAAAAATTGTTTACTATGGAACACGGGCAGAAAAAGAATGCACCTTTGCATGGATTCATCTACATCTCTGGGTAGGAGTTCTTTGCACCGTCTATTTTTCCTGTCTGTTTCTATCAACAAAAGTACAAAACAAAAGGGATATGAACATAAGTTCAGATGTTAAGAAAAAGACAACTACTATGTACATATACTAAAAAAAATAGAATAAGATGAATAGAGTCAGAAATAATTTTTGGGAGGATGTACCTTTTTTTTTTTTTTGGAACAATGTATATTTTATAGTTCGAGTAGAACACCATCTCTATGCCCACCAGAACGATATGTGTAGAAATCAGGGAAAACCAAGAAGCTGGATAAATATATATATATTTTTTTTTGCAACAAGCTATACATATATGCTTTGAAACATATAAATATGAGTTTGCAATATGTTTGATGTATATGTCATAATTCAAGTGCAATACCAATTGTATCATGATCAGACCAATATGTGTCTAAGACAAACATATTGTATTGAGGAATGGGAATATTGGACCAGACATGGTCAATAAGTGTGTTTTGTAGATGGACTGTGTTGTTCAAAAGAAAGAGGAGACTGTATTTGCACATGTAGTTTTCCAATTCTTTTGTTTTGCCAGTATTTTGTAGCATGTCAATATTGAAGTCTCCTACAAGTACAATGGGTTTGTTCAGATGGAAATGGCCCAATGCATTGGAAATAACATGTACTATGTTGGAGAATGCTGCATGGGGAGCAACATACAGATTCAGTATTGCAACTACTGTTTCATGGGAAAAAAATTTTGCAAGCACCAGTTCAACATTATTTTCTTCGATATGTATATGGTCCAAAATTGGTATATGTTTTTTCACTAGTATCATCATCCCATGTGTAATGTAACTTGATATGCAATTGTGATTTGGGAATTGTTTGTTCTGCATGCATAATGTCATGTGTGTTTCCTACAAGCACAGAATATCAGATTGCATTATATCATAGTCATTCAGTATATCATCCTTGTGTGCATTTAAGTTGCGTGTGTTAAGCGAGAGAATTGATACAGATGAATTTGTTTGTATGGATTGGTAATCATAGTGCAGTTGTCATTTTGCGGTGGTCCTAATTCGTTCCATTTCAATATCAACTTTCTGTTTCACTTTGAAGTTATCTTTTGTGAGAGGACTTAGTAAATACAAGGACTCTATGCTTTTGACACGGGACAATGCTGTGTATACAAGTCCATGTATCTGAATTCCAGTCGGCTGAAATGCAACATTATCAAGTGTCATTCCTTGTTATCTGTGGACTGTACGTGCACATGCAAGTTTAATCAGAAAGTGTTTTCGAATCTTCAGTCAACTTGTCTTTGCTGATGTCGATACTGGCTTCTATATTCACAAAATAGGTGTCTAATCATTTCCAGTGTTTGAATTATATAGATAAGACAACTTGCTTGCTTGTCGCTTGCCTATATGTGGTTCATGGAACTTAATCCAAAGGACATCCACTTTTTTTTGTCTTCGTATAGCCTTTTAGTATTCCATCTGCACCATTCACCAAGCCATCATGTGAATCATAGTTACAGGCATATATTTCAACCAACATTTCTAATTTGAGGACAAGTTGTAAAGGTAAAGTGATTGAATGTTCATGACGTGGCACATTTCCATGGTTGTATTCTTCCAGGTCAATCGAATTGATGATGATATCATCGCCAAGCACGAGCGACAACATGTGGCTGTTATGCATTGCAACATCCTTATTTTTGTAGAACATGTAAGGGAACATTGGGTCTGTTGGTGTAGGTCGTAAGCACCTCGAATTGATATAGGTCAAGTCATCATATGTTTGGTTGTTTGTGCGCATTCTATTCAGAATTGCAATGAATGTTTCATCTGTCTGGTGCATTGTAGTATGAAACTCAAAGAATTTAATATTGTCTCTCCAGAAATCATAGGTGATTGTTTCCATGTTAACGGTAGGTTTTTCAAATATCAAAGAATCTTGGATGGGTTGTGCTTGGTAAAGATACCCATAGAATATCATGTCAATGTTTCCAAAGTATTTCATCTACACATGTTTTATGCTTCTTAGTCGGTCGTCAATGGAATACAAGAACCAACTCCCAATCAAATATGCTTCATCTATAAACACAAGTTGGAGTTCCTCACAAAGCTTAGATAATGTATCCAACATCTCCTTACTAAGTGGAAGAAATTGTGACTTGTTAAAAGGCATTAAAAATGGAGAGTGGACTGTTGTTCCACCAGCGTTGTATGCAACTTTTCCTGTGTATGCAACTATTAAGCCCTTTGTTTTCATAGGATTAGAGGAATTGTTTGAATCATAGATTTGTATGCATTTGGAACAATGCTTTCACTGTGAATGTCTTACCTATTCCTGCTCCGCTTGTAAGGAATACGTGCACAGGACTGTTCATGTTCAAGCATTTTTTAAGAGCAATGTCCTTTAGAATCATTTGTTGTTCGCGATTCAACAGACGTCTTATTCTGTGGTATTCATTATTTTCAATTAGGAAAAGATGTTTTGTAACTTGAAAACCAAGATTGATACATTTTTCACTTCCAACCGCTAGAGGACGAGGCAAATCCGCTTGTAAGTCATAGGACTCAGAAAGAGTTCTGGTTGTTTTTCGGTTTTTGAATGTCTCATCATGATCGCTAGGGTTTTCTAGGTCATTAAGTGCAACTTCTAGATCGCCCCATGTTGGATTAACATTGTAGGTAAATCTAGCTTTATTGATGTGCACTATAGTCTCAGACGCAACATATGAAGCCTCCCATGTAGAGAAGTTATGTTTTAATGTCTCTTCGTTTTCATCGAACGGAACATACAACAACAATTTTTCTCTACAATAGTTTTCATAGTCACAATGTTTATTGTATTTGACAAACCGTATCACATAAGGTTTTTTTCTTTTTGATATGGGTGCACCATGTTTTTTGTAATGCGATACGAATTTTGCTAAGCAGATATGCCTAATAGGAGATGGACGCTGG
This sequence comes from Picea glauca, assembly GCA_000966675.3. NCBI lineage: Eukaryota > Viridiplantae > Streptophyta > Pinopsida > Pinales > Pinaceae > Picea > Picea glauca. The sequence continues at coordinate 390,150 of JZKD02S1622005.1, read as the reverse complement.
ACATAATAATCAATAATAGAGCGACATACCACGTCTTTTGAATTGTCAGGCTCTTGTTGCAGCAAAACTGGTGGTTTAAGCAAAAATGTGCATTTTTCAAGTGGAGATGTGTTTATGAAGACACATTTTCTTGAACTACAAGTGAGGGGCAAGGAAAGTGCAATGTGAACTGCTTGTTGAGCAGACATTTGTTGAAAATTAAGCAATGTATTGCCAAGTGTGCATATCATTTGTATGGCATCAATATGACTTATTTCATGTTCTTTGCATATTCTTCTGAATGCACTTGTCATAGATTTGTCAATCTTCATCATATACGAGGTATAGTATGATGCTGGAGCATATGCATTCGGCACGTATTGTGCATCTATATTTGTTTTCAACATAACTGGCATGTCCTTGGAGAAACTATTGTTCCAAATATGGGAGAGTTTATGTTTAAGGAAAAGTGTTGGTTTCCTAAGCATACATTGTATGGCTTGGATGTACTCATCTTTTGATAGATTTACCTATGTCAAGAAGGCATCAAAGCTCATCATTTCATCAAATCCTCCTTGTTCTAGAAATGTGAACAAGGATTTAGATTTCTCAACAACAACATTGTACTCCAAACTAACTGGCTCTATGATTCTTGTAGCTCTCATTGGCAGCATGTGAAAGTTGTATTTACAATGCAAGTTTTTTCGTTTTCTACAACTTCTTGTATGGTAATGTCTATAGACTTTTGCAAGTTTCGGATCCAAATGATTTGTGTTGCATGTTATGTATTTATCCAAAATTGTTCGATCTCTGAATTGTTATCAGCTCCATAGACTGGTGCACCCTCTATCCACAATAGTGCGTGGTCATGTTCATCTCCCCTATTCTGGAATTCAGTAAAAAAAAAAGTAGTTCAAAATTTTTCCAAAAAATGTTTCATCATGGCATATCAATTGTCTCAAAGCATTTATTCTATGTCTATAGTAGCGAGTACATGTCACCGGGCCTTTTCTTATGAGGTATTCAATGTCGTTATTTTCCAGTGTATCGGTTTCCTTTTTACGTTTCCTGTTCCTATGCAGGTTAGATACGGAAGCCACCAATGGATCCCAACAATGCTATGCACTTGTAAATGTGATGAAAAATGTTGGCGGGCCCAATTGCCAGATCATTGAAAAAATATTTTTTTTGTTTTGTTGCAAATAGTCAAGAGAGGTGAGGATGTTTTTGAAATCTATGTATCTAATATCAGATTTCATAATTTTTTCTAGGTTTACTTTGTACTTCACATCCTTGGCCAACAACTTTCTTCCTTGTAACTGGCCTTTTCTTATTCGAACCCACATGCACGACAAAACTTTCTCTATTATTATGCGCATTGTTTTGAAAAACAAATTTGTTATGTGACAGGAGAAGTAACTGCTTGAATGTAGCAGCTCCCATCAGACTATTTTATGATAACTGAATCGTTCTGTAATATCAATGCCACGTGGATCTCCATAGAAGAGTGTTGGAAAATTCATTTCCTCAATGAATTTGTCCTTGAATATTCCAAGTGGACGTTGCCCCTCGGTAGGTGCAATTTCAACAATTTTGTCTTGTAAGTCACGAATGCACCGTGAATCAGTGAATCCATGCACCAATGTTTCAGTAGGTGTTTCATTGTCCGATTCATCACTTGTACAAAAATCACTAGTATTTTCGAGAGTGTCTGCAGCGTTTCCATCCTCTTCTGCGAGAACACTATTCCAGTTGCCATTTATACAAATGTTCTCTACTTTGTACAGGGCCTTGAAACATAATTCCTTTAATGCTTTCATAACAACATGCACATGGAGTTTCCCTATCTAATAGGCATTTTTGTATCTCAAGATAATTTTTAGAGCCACAACAATTGTGATTGTATTGTTAATGAATTGTGGCAACGCTTTTGCACAACATCTAGCTGAACATGGACATTAATAATTGATCCTGTTAAGACCATCTCGGGTCGTTTATAGCCCCAAGGTCTGATTTGAGCAAATGCAATTTGCAGAGACACAAGTCTCTCCTCAAGTTCCGTAAGTGCACTTACATATGGTAGTGGTGTATTACATCTTATTCGGTTAGGGATTGCAAACTATGGAAATTTTCCATTTTCAAGCAATCCTTTTCATGGAAGACAAACTTTCCCACTGGAAAATGGTTTATCGTGCGCTGTCAAGCGGAGGTATTCTACTTGCAAATCAGGTGTGAAGACTTACTATTTTTTGAAAAAATCAATTGTTCACAAATTGCACATGCAATGGAAGGAGCTTCTTTCATTTGTTTCATGTAGGTTTGTCTTGCATTTTTCTTTCGCAGGGAAGTATGGGTAGAAACTGTTTCCTGGTTTTCTTTGCTACTACTGCATGGTGTTGCTTGTAGACCTCGAACTGTCACAGTTGCATGACCATTCTGGGATATGCGATCACACATGTTTATGTTCTATTCTGCATGAACAAATTTCTTTACATTGTGATATGTGAGGTTCTCTCTAAAAGGAATTGTAGCAATGTATTTTTTTCTTTCGCGCATGACCTTTTTCAAGTTGTGGTAACTTACTCTACGTTTCTTTCCAAAGAGTAGGATGAGATGATGGCATCTGGGATCAATTTCACTCTCACTCAGCTTCTGAGAAACTGCTTTACATTTTTTGTTTAAGGCCTCTATGGCCTTATCACAACTCGAACGAATTTGATGCATAACTTTTTTTAAATTGTGATAACTTACTCTACGTTTTTTGTTTAATCCCTCTATGGCCTCATGACAACTTGCATGAATTTTACGCATGTTTTTTTTGTTCAAGCCCTGTCTGCCCATATCGCAATCGGGAGGAGTCTCATTTTCACTAAAAATCATTCCACGCGTATGAAGATTCGATGTCGTTTGGGTGGTATGGACAGTCAACCCTGAACTACCGATATCTCCAAGCAGAGGTTCATAATGGATATGTGTTGTATCTATTTTCAACAAGAGAATGTCAATTGTTCGATCGTAATTTGAATTAGTAAACCAGGAATGGATAGTGCCATCTGGCAAGGGCAATTAGACTTGGATATTCACCCTAAATATCATAGACAACCATTGCAAACAGAATATACAAACCTCCATATTCCCTTTTTCATATGTAATCGCCATGTTCACAAGGTATTCCTGCCAACTTCCAACTGTCGACATATTTTCTAGGAGATATGGCCAAAGGTGTTGATGCAAGCACTTAAAATCCTATTGGTTGCCGCCTATAATTGCATTGCAAAAGGATTGTACAGTATAAAGTCACAGAGATTGAACATCGAACTCTGCTGCCACCAAACAACAAATTGCATTGAACATACTATATCCACAGTTAGACACATCATTTGTTGCCAGCTGCAAACCATGGCAATCCATGCCATGCAAAATTCATTTCCATTGCCATTGAAGGTCATTACAAACAACGGACAAGTAAATATGAGGACCTTCTATATTGCATATGGACATTTTTCTATATAGTACTGGTTCATAATGGCCACTGATGGCATTGGCATCATGGAACAAGATGCAATATGGATTGTCAGATGCAGGTTTGTTGAATAGTAGATATCTTGTTTTTCTTGTCAATGACCATATTCCAACTGATATATTCAGCCAGTGAGACAGCCACCATATACAAAATGTATCTCCCCAAAGTCCCCTCTCATGTGCAGGCACAACTGGAGATGCATACAACCACATCTTTGAAAAATACGTGGCGACATCATGTATTCCATGCAACTGCCGAAGAAAATCAGATTCCATTTTGTATTCATAGGACTGCAAAGCCTCAACATCGCCATTTTTAAAACAGGTCAAGAAATAATCTATAAATCCATTGCACAGTTTGGTCGATGAATACCGGAAATGCAATAGAACCTGAAATGTATCGAAAAGGCAATCCCCAACAGTATAGGAGAATGCATCCAATCTAAAAATCCCATTGCTATGCAAAACCACATCAATGCTGTCATGTATAATGGACTATGTATCTATTTCATACGACTCAACATCTATTACTTCTTTCATCTCTTCAACTGTCATTTTGAAGTTGTTTGCCACATACTTTTAGTTTCTATGAAAATAGAGAAAAGAAGGGGAAAAAAGTAAAAGGTAGAAATAAAAAAGGAAAGCAAAATAGGGTACAATCCCCGTATGTATCTTTCAACCTTCTTCTCAACTTGAATCCCCCCTAGTCCCCATAGAATATGGGAAGAAAATAGACCGATACTGGAAATTGAATCAAACAAAAGAAAGAACGCAAATAAATAAAACCATAACTTTACTCAACAGAAAGAGAACATGTGAACGTAGTTTTTCGACCCACATAATAAAAGAATACCCTGTGTCTACACCCCGCTAGATGGTTCCCTCTTCTGATAGCTCCGAACTACTTTTCGCAAAGCCCTCTGCATTGCAATTTGTGGAAAATATATGGACGCGACAACCGACATATGAAGACGCATGGTTTCTAGGAACATAAATTAAGAGCACAGACAAAGATGGTCTGCAATAGAATTTGGATGCAGGGACTCCCACATTTAAAAAATAGCAACAATAGGAAAACTTACCTGTCAATGAAGGATGACAAGAGCTCAGCCCCAAAAATTGCAAACCGCAACAACAGGTCCAACAGCTTGCAAAGTTGAAGAACAATAAACCAATGAACAACCACAAAGAGCTTGAACTGCAAGTGCAGGACCTCAACTTTGCAAAGTTGAATCAAACAAGAACCAGAATCATGGAACGAAGCAGTGAAGAATGATCGAGCACTGGAGCAATGATGTCGACCATGAAATAAATTGTATTGCAAGGCATCTGTACAATAAACATTTAAGACTGCCAGAGCTGTTAGGTAAACTGTTAAGACTATTAGCACTGTCGAAGGGCGTACACCTGTGCAAGCATTTAAGATAATGTGCAGTGTGGCAGGCCTCTTCTCTCGAAGTATGCAACAATAAAGAAAAAATCACACATAGTAATATGGTAGATAATGTATTCTACCCAGCAGAAAATGCTAAGGGAAACATTTGAACTGATGCTAGCGTTAATCCACCTTCGACCAATTCATAATAAAATATATGATTCAAAAAGACCATATACTATCAAATACTTTGGATATGCCAACATATTTAACATTGAGAATAGCGAAGGTGGCAATAAGACCTCCAATCAATTGTCCAATTAGATTGTAATGATCCCAAGCCATTATGCAAGGATCATCACTGTTTTGGCGTCTTTTTAAAACTTTTTCCTGGTTGTGGTATTTTGTCAAACACTTTGTTGATCTACCTTTTAGATGTGTTTATATGTGTGTATGCAGCAAATAACAGAAAGAGATAACCATGGA
>JZKD02S1622005.1:350601-367845 GCA_000966675.3 Picea glauca | reverse complement strand
AAGTATTTTTTTATTATTTTTAATTGCTATTTGTTTTTATTATTGAGCAATGACAAATAAAATAAAATTGGTTTAGCTATCTTATATATTATGAGATATATTATGATGATGATGATGATGATGATAATGATTAGCGTCCCCACTGAGATCGAATTGGTCTATGATTACTTACAATTCTTTAGAATTTTGTTTCTGAGCTCGAAAAATAATAAGAGAAGCTTTCCAAGATCACCATAGTTTTGTTGAGTTAAAAGGTTAGGAAGGTTGGTAGTGTGACAAATATTTTTAAATTGAGTTTTAATCTGGGAATAGGCTGGACAATCTAAGAGAAAGTGCTTTTCATTTTCAACATTCTTAGTGTCACAAATGTGACATGCTCTTTCATCCCATGGCGTTTTAGGAATTGACCAACGCCTAGTTTCACTATGGAGCTCACGAGAATTTGTTCTTATCTTAGCAATGATTACTTTTTTCTTTACACTTGTCAAACCAGAGAGATAATTTTGATCTTCTAGATTAGGGTTCATTACATCCGTATAATACCTTAATTTTATTTTTGCTCTAACTCTTTATCACACCACATTTTCTTCTTAAATTTTGATTTGATGATATTTTTAATAGTATCCTTATTCTGTAAAATGGTGTCTTCCATGATTCCCCAATAGCTTAGCCAAGACTGGGCATTTTTATTCCATTCTCGTTCGAGTCGATGGTGGTTATGACTGGATTTTGAAGCAATTTTAGGAAGTCTCTTGTCTTCCATGTTGTTTAACTTTTTCTTATACATTAGGTGTCTAGTCATAGTCATGCTCTCAATGGGGGAAAGACTTGCCTTTAAGAGGAGGATGGAATAGGGCATATTTCCTTTAATTTTGAGATTATAGGTTATAAAATTCTTTTGTATTTTCTCTATATTTCTCCAGAATTCATGAGAGATACTACATCCCCAAACTTCACAACCATAAAGAATAAAAGGAGTAAAAAGAGTCTCAAAGAGGAGTTTCTTCTTATCCCATATCCAAAGATCGACTGATTTACAACTGTTTTCAAGCCCATAATAAGCTTTCCATCCCCCAATAATCATTTTATCAATGCTATAATTTCAGTTGAGCTTGTGGTGAATATGTATTCCAAGATATTTGTACTAAGTCACTTCCTCCAAGTTGTTGTTGTCATATACGAAGGTATCATAAGTGATCTTATTGGATTTAATGATCATGACCTTAGTCTTGTTAGTATTAATCGTTGGAGAAAAACTCCTTGAGGATTCTTAGTTGGTTTTCAAGATTGTGGGGAACCCTCGTCATAAGAACGATATAATTTGCATAAAAAAGAATATCGATGACTATACCAGTGAGAGTAGGGCCAACACAACCTGCTTCTTCAAAACAATCTCCTAACTTCTCAATGTATATGCCAAAAAGGGTAGGGAACAAGGGATAACCTTGCTTGACTCCAATATTGCAGTTAATATCTTTCTGCCATCCCTCAATGTTCTTAAAATTGACAATAATGTTCTCATATATCCTTATTGCAACGACCCTCAACTTGAAAGGAACTTTTATCTCTTCCAACCTATTCCAAATGTTTTTCCGAGGAACTATGTCAAAAGATTTTCTAAAGTCATCAAAACAACAAAAAAGATTGCTTTTAGTATTGTGGAAATCCTCTGCAATGATCCTAAAGGTAACAAGATGTTCCACAATTAAATGATATCTCCTAAACCCAACCTAGCATTCTATTTTACCATGACTTTCTAGCCAAAGGCTAATCTTCTTTTCAAAAATAATTCCATAAAGCTTGGATAAAATTGGGCTAATCATAATGATCCTATAATTAGAGGGAATGTCTCTATCCCCATTTTTAAAAATAGGAACACTGAGGCTTTACGTCTAGGGTTTAGGGAAGCCCTACTTGACTGCTAAATTGAAGAGCTTATGTATGTGAGGGATGAGGATAAGTGATGGCGCTAAGATATGTAGTGTTTCTTCTTCAGTACACGCGTGTATGCACACTGACCTTCGTAGCATTGAGGGGTTTAAGACCTGATGGGTGTTCTATATGCACTAAAAAACACTAGAAACCCTCAATTAAATTGTCAACCCGGGGTAAGTAAACTTAGAGTTGTAGCACTATATGTGCCAAGGAAGAAAGGCTAGAGGTAGTATAGTCTAACTAAGGAAATGGGCTATCTGAGAAATAATCTATTCAAGCAAAGGATATTAATGATCAAACCCTATTAAGAAACTTAAACTATTTACCCTAAGTAACTTTTAACAATGGATCGATGGATTGTCCTAGGAAAGCAAATAGAAACCCTACTTAAGGCAAATTAACTTAATCATGACAATAAGCAAAACCAAACTATCTATTTAGTTTATCTAATGAGAAAATCAACAACAAACTAATCTAATTAATCTATTTAAATTCAACAAGCAACAACAAGTAAGCAAATAAACAAGCAAGAAACTATCCTATTAAAACAAATAAACGAGCAAGAAACTACCCTATCAAAGCAAGTAAACAAGCAAGCAATCAACTAACTAACCTATGGTAACTTCTACAAGAAGTAAACTAATCAAAATGACTCAACAAGTAATAAATCAAACTAATAAGCAAGTGAATTCTATTCTTAAATTAAACTCCATAATTTCTTCTAATTTACGAAATGAAATCTTAATCTACTAAATTCAAAGCATCATGAAAATAAAAGTAATCAACACCTATTCTTTAATCTACAATAAGAAACTATTCTTTAATCTACCAAAGCAAGAAAACTATTCTCTAATCTACAAAAGCGAGAAATCTTCAAATATAGTGTTGATGGTTATGTCTTCGGTGTCTTATGATATCACGATGAAATTTAACAATTAATGATAACTCAAGAGGGATAAAATCAATATTAACTTCTATAGCAAAGTAAAAGGTATGAATCAGACAATCTAATGAGAACTTAGCCATTATAGAAGAAACATCAACTACCCTGCATATCCATGTGATTCTTCAATTCATGCATTAATCATCAATAGTATGAAAACACTGTTCTATTAAAATCAAATGCATTCTATGCTAATGTAAGCAAATTCACACTACTAGAGATTCATAACTAAAAAATAAATTCAATAATCAAACTTTGAATTAAAATTGCAACCTAAATCTAGAATGGAAATTGCATAAAGTAAATCAAACTAATCCTATTTAAAAAAAATAAATTGCAAAGGGAAATACTCATACAAATATGACTCAAATCCTATTTCTATTTCAGCATGTAACAAGATAAGAAAACTAAGAACTAACTGAGAAAACTAGATAAGCAAATTCAAAACTAACAACTAATCAGCCATCAAAACCTTGCCAAAGAAACCATGAACTAAATACTATGTTTTAACTCTATTTTAAACTCTATTTCAGCATATAGAAATTCTAACTACCATCTAATTACACACAAGGTTTAGTGTCTAAGATTGCAAGCTATCTCCTATCAATTAAAAATACATGTTATAATTACATTATCCTTCATAATAACCTGCAAAAGAAACTGAAGCAATTAAACTTATGAACAACAATTTACACAGTAAATAAACATAATAAAACTCATGTACAAGAAATAAAAGAAATGACGATTACACTATGTGAATTCACAAGATAATTGACTAAATATTCACCCAGACCACTGGTGGGCCCCCCAACAGGTCGTGGATACTCCTCAACGATGAATCACGAGCTCAAGCAACACGATTTCAACATTTTAAATTAAAAAAACAAAGTTTTACACAAAATGTCTTGAAACAACAAAAACAGTGCTAGCTTCACAATTCTTAGCTTAAACTATCCTTGGCTATTTGTCTGACTACTACTGTAGTATTTATAGAGTTTACAGGCTAAGAGGTCGACCACTGGAAGGGTCGACCTCCTCTAAAAACAATAAATTACAATTGATGTGTCTTAACCGCCGGTGGCTTCTAGAAACAAAGAGAGATAATAAACGCCCAGCATAACAACCCAATCCAAGTTGTTAGAAGCTCAGTAGCTGGAGGCCACGAGTACAAGGAAAACCCATGTCACTGATTTTCCCATCACTGGCCGTTGATATGATAACCGCCAAATCACCCACGGTTTAGTGCATGACGAAGTGTCAGATGGAGTATCGGATGTAGTTCTAGATGGAGTATCGGACGGAGTGTTGGATGAAAAAATGACCTGAGATTTTTCCCTGGTATGAGCCATGACGATTTAATACAAAAATCCTTCAAAACTTCTTCAAAATAGGAAAATACACATACTATATTGGCCAAAAAGGATCTAATCATCATCATTAAATTAACCATATCGTGGGCCCAACAAGACCTAGGGTTCATCCAGAGCGTGTCCAAAAAAAACCTGTAAGAACTAACATATCAATCCTCGGTCGAGGATAAGGAAGGTCTCAACCAAGACGCAAAGAGGATCACACAGACCATAAGGTCTTATGTCGAGGATAGAGTATCAAACATAACTAACAAAACTCCAAATGGCATCCAAGTAACTCATATATGATAATCTAACAAGGACTAAGAATTAAAACAATACACACACATGTGTCACTCATTCATCACAAGCACATAATAGGATAAAACTTCCATATCTGTATTACTCAACATATTCCATCATATTAGAGATATACAATGTACTAAATAATTGAGTTGCACAACATAAGACTTCATCTCATTACTATAAAAACAATGAGAATAAAACAAAATTCACATTGTGATAAACATTAAGACTCAGATAGATACAAGACACGAGAGACTTCTCCATACAACACGTTATTTCCATAGGCTAACTCAGAGCGCTGGTACTGATGCCTTTCCAAATTAACCAACCTCTTTTTTGAGCTGAGAGCTCTCTTTTTTATATTCTTCTACTGGGGAGCGTTTTACTTCACTATTCTACTCCACTCGCTTGTCTGATCTAATGGCCTCACACGCTTATGGTACCTTCCAAGGCTCCACATAGGTTTTCTATATTAGGAGAAATCTTAACTACCCTGGTCAACTCATATTTTGGCCACCCCATGTCTTCATTTGTTGTTGGAAGTAATCATTCTAGGACATATCCTGGTGATTCCTTTCTTTCTTCCAACGGGCTTCTTCTTGATTTCCAACGCTATTGAAAAAACTCGAACCTACGTGTTCTTGATCACCTTTAGACTTGGCATGCTTCTCAACAAAAACTAGTCCGATGGGCGCACTGTGAATTTTTTTGCACATGTCCTTAGGCGCTTGCAAAACTAATGGATGAGTGCACACAAATTTTGTTTGGGTGCATGGACAAAAATGGACCCAAAACTTTAGGTGCCAACAACCCCCCACGACTATTACCTGGATCGTCCTGAGCCACCTGCTGACCAACAGGATGGTTGGACCTGACTAAGAGAAAATCGTTCAGAAATTGCCGGAGGAACCACAGTGCTAATGAAAGTTTGACTAAGAGAAAATCATCAGAGTAGGTGGGAGGTGTCACTTGACTCAGGCCCATGTTTTAGAAAGGTAGGGGGGTTTTGGGGTATGGAGTTGGAGTGCATGAGGCGAGACGTGTGGAATAGAAAATAGAACTCATGACATTACGGGTAGTATTGTCCCATAACATGGGAGCCACGAGGAAAAGGGTAAAGTGGGGGGTGTAAAGAGGCGAGAATCCTGCAGGTGTGGGCGGAGGTGGTGAAGCTAAGGTGAGTGAAGAAATATTGCTTCATTAGTGAAGGTGATGATGCATGGAATGGGATGAACTAATGAACCCATATGATCAATGAAGGCGATGAAGCATAGTGGTAGTTAGCAGTGGAATGGAAGGTAAGTTAGTAGAGTAGAATCTCTACCTAACATATGTTGGTGCAGCGTTAAGAAGAAAAAGAATGAAAGTCTGGGAAGAATTGAGTATGGAAGAGGTGGTGAAGCACACATCTGGTAAGAGTGTCGTAATTGAATCATGAGCTCAGTGAGGGAAGAGGGAAATAACACGTAGGGGAAGGACCTGAGAAATTGGGACTGGTATGCAGAGGAATTTCTCCATTGAATATGGGGGGAGAGGGAGAATTTATATAGGGGGGGAGGGGAAAATAGGGAGATGATGAGATGAGTGTGATGGAGGTTATGTGTCAAGGAAAACGTAGAAGATGGTGGTGGAGAGATCCCAATGTTGATTTTATTTCTCGATGATATGCTTGGTTGAATGAAGTATTATAATAGGTGTTGTATAGATAAATGTTGGACTTAAAATGCTATGTCCTGTGAATAAAATGTTGTTGTCAGGAAATTCGTCCAATGCTCAGGTTGAATGACTATAAGGACCCAATGATAGTACTTGCAGGATAGGGGTTCTCCTACTTTGAATATCTCAGAAGGCGAGAAAGTCATCCTGTGATATTTTTTGTTTGTGTGAATGGAATGACGGTTGAGTGGATTGAGCCACCATCGACTTGACAAAGGTCTAGTTTATGTGAGAGTTGCAATGATGCTAGGGGATAGTTATTTTCTTGATGAAGAGGATTCTCTAATGACTATCAGAATCTATTGGAAGGAGGACTTCGTACATAAAACCCATAATGAAAATGGAACATATGTGTGAATCGAAGTGGCTTGGGGAACCACGCCTGGATATTGCACACCCTGGCTAGATTTGATTTCTAATGTGTTGATGGTGGGGAAGCCGCTAGTGGGCCACATTGTAGCTCTAAGGATATGGTTTCAACTATTGTTGACCGTGGGGTTTCATTTTATAGAGTGATTATTTTTGGTAGTAGCCATTGATTGAGGAGGTCATTGATACTGGGATTAATATCATGTGGATCTGTTTGGTGGAGGGGAAATAGGGGTGGTATGGTGAATGATTATGAGGGGTAAGTGAAATCAGTCATTGGAGATAAAGGTAGGATGGACTGCAAGAGAGATAGTTCCTCAAAAAAAATGGGGACTGGCGTGAGAGAAGAGGGGTATGAGAAGTTGCGATGGGAGGTTAGATATTTACATCGTGTGTTGCACCTTTTCTTGGATAACTATCTTCTTTCACCAACAACTGTAATGTGAGGTGTGATTTCTATAACTCTAAATAGATCGTAGATATCTGCCTCCACAATGACCAATTCTTGGTGAGGTTCTTGATACGTGGCCCACCATCGCACCAAGTTGGCGACCAACACCTCGTCGAGGGCACAAAATCACTGATATTCTGGTATGTTCTAGAGCCATGCAATTAATATGTTCACCGGCTTCAACCCATCATACCGATATGAGCCAAAGTATTTCATACACTCTTCTACTAAGATGTGTTCACATATCTTGGTCGACACCTCATAAATGTTATTTTTCCATCGATCCAAGGAATCTTCAGAATACATGTTATATGACTTGACACTCCTCCAACTTAAATATCTGTCTGCGGTGGGGTTGATGTAGTCCTCCCTGAGCCCCGTGACCTTGTATATATTCTCAACTTTTGATCTCTGTGCATCCTCTTCGATAGGCTCATTGCAACATTAACCTTCATACGAATCTAGTGGTGCGACCACACATAAGGTGTCAGTATCAAATGAAATTTGGATCTTCTTCAAATTCAATATTGAATTGTTGTCAAAGGCCCAGTCGATTTCTAGAAATGAAAGGTAGGGATCTGACTCATCCATGATTTCAATGACTTCAGATTCACCCTTCATTTTTACCCCTTTTATATTTACCTCAACCTGCTCTAGCTGACCAATAGGGTAGATCTTATACTGTTTGGATAATCGAAGTTGGATGGGTTACCAAACCAACTTTTGTTTCCCCATCACTTCCTAGGACTTCTTGGGTAAAATGTTCACATTGGATCCTAGATCAAACATGACTCCATCCATATCATACCCACCAAGATATATGGTCATCTTCAACTCTTGGGCAATGCACTTTTTTTTGCTGACTTGGAAGACATCCCTTTTTGGTAGTGGAAATGCAATGGTGGTCTCCTCTCCTTGGTATTTCATGAAATAATTTTAACATCCGAGTCAACTCTCTCACAACTTTTAGATCTCTTAGCAAATGCAAACAAAAATGAAAGAAGGTATTGACTTGATATTATCCTTCTTCCATGCGATCAAAGTCACACAAGGCTTATGTGCATTACAATTCTTCTTGGAATTGTTCATAGGATTCCTGTTGAGTGCATTGTAACATAGTCTTTCTATGTGCTTATTTTATTGATCTTTGGATGGAATGTTGGATTTCTTCACGTAGGCAAGCTTCCTCCAAATATTTTTGCATCGTGCACTGTAGTTATTCATGTGCATGGGCTTCCTCCAGTGACCTCTGTGTCACCCACCGTACTTCTTCATGGATCTGGGATTCTTCTATCGACCTTTGTGTTTCCATTTAAACTTCCTCCCAGATCGATTCCTCTTAAAGGGACCTCTGAGTCGCATGTTCTATCTCCTCATGCACTCGCTCTTCCTCCAAGGCTCACTGCACATCATGTAGAAACTGCTTCTGCTGAGCTGCGTCAAACTTAGGAGGGGGATACTAATATTAACCTCTTCTTTTTGACCCAAACTTTCTCCGTGTTCAAAATATGCCCCTATCTTCACCCCTCCACGAGTCGTTACTTAGATGTTCCCTTCTCCCTTCTTCTTCTTGTTTTTTCATGGCTCAACATGTACCATGTTACAATTACCCTTCTTGTCCTCCCACTTTTTTAGTGAGTCTTAAAAATCCTCAGTTACATGTTCAGGACTATAATAGTATGCACAGAGCACATGTGGCTTAGTGTAGAATCGTGAGGCATGACCAATATCACTGCAATTGAAGCATGTGGGGGTATTTTCGCCTCCTCCACCATATCCTCATCCACGACTGTGCCCATACCCACCTTGAGGTACTCCTTGATATCTTCCTCTATCGTTGGCTCTGCGCTCACCACCCTTTTGTACTCTTACACCTGGAATGCATCTCAAGTGTTATCTTGCATCATTTGGAGGGAATGACAGTTGTTGATATCATGGCTGACATATTTACAAAATTCACAGAAGGGGGTGTGATTTGTTTCTTGATATTTTTGTAAGGTGAGGTAGTGGGATGGAACATGGCCCCACCGTCGACATATTTCATACCATTTTGATTGTCCATAGGGAAATGGACTCGATGCACTAATCACCACATAATTCAAAAGGACTGGGCACTCATATTGTTGATGTGTTTCTGAGCGACATGTAGTGCACCACACATGTTCGTGAACGAAGTTAACTTTGTCCATATATTGCAATTGGATTGTTAGGTTGGCCAGTTGTGACTGAACCTGCGCCAACCCCCAAAAAAAATTTGCGCCTCCAGGTGTTTCTTCCAAACTCATCGCAATCTTGACTACCTCGGCCTGAGTCGTCACCTTTTGTTGGGTGAGAGGGACTCGAATATGGGGTAGAAACCCCACAATGAAGCATTCTTTGTGCTGCACATCCTAGATCTGTAAGTTTAGCCTATCCAACAATATTTTGAACCATTGGTCATAGTCCCAAACTATCTCTCATTTCTGCTTGATTTCCTTGATATCTGAAATGCATTGGGATTTTGACTTCGACTTCTAAAATTCCCGAAGCAGATCCTATTTGATATTGACCAAGGACTTCTTCTGTCTTGCTGACACACTAGCCTTATATTTAATTTACCACATCATGTCCTGATCCCTGAACGTAGTCTCCATTTGCGGTATCTTATCCGCCTCGTCTATAAATCTCTTTATAGACTAGATCACCTCGCATGTGAACTAGTGTTGTTTGAAATCATCTTTACCCATTCCATGGGACATGGGAAATATCACCATACTATATTGACTGGACATATTGGGACCAAGGATAGTTACACTCTTCCAAGTGCTATTTCCTAGATCCTTCCACACCACCATCACTTGGGGTAAAGTATTATTGTCTTCACCTTCTCCTTCCCTCATGTCGTCACTTCTTTCTTCTCTTCAACTTCAACCTCTTCCCTATATTTTGTATGTTCTTCTTGATTAAAAATGCTCTCTTATTCTTCTCAATTTTGCGGCATACCACAACAGCCAAAGGGTACATGCTTCATCACCTAGGCCCTCACTATCACTACTATCACTACTGGTATCTTCGATTCCAAGCCTTTTCATAGGCATGTCCTTACTTTTTTTCCACTGTGGCACACCATCCTCTCCCACACCACTTCCTAGTGTGAGATTCCTCATCATTCTGAACCTGAAACCTCATTGTGCACCCTTGTCTAACTCTTCTTTATTCTTCCTCTTAGCTCTCTCCTTCAAATCAACTCTTCTTGCATATATTTCAGTGCTTTTTCTCCTCTGCTCTTTTGGGTCCATTCCATTGCTCACCTCATCTCAATAACTTCTTGGATACTCCTTACTGGATCCATACTCTGGCTCTTCTTCCCCCACCTTTTCCATAACCCCCCCAACACTAGGGGGTTTACTCATCCATCTTATCAAGATCCATGCACATCATTATTTTTTCTACGAACTACTTCTTGATCCAAAGGGGGATCTCTTCTAACATATTCTTTCTGGGACCTTCTTTAAACTTTCTTTCAGCCTCACTGAAAGAATAGCTATACTCTCTAGAAAAATCAACAATATATCCTTCATTTACCTAGAAAAACCAAAAATCAATGCCCCGATTCCACTTGTTATCCAAGGCCTTTAAAATATCAAGCTTGGCTTGATCCCATACTACCAGCTCCGATGGTAACAAAGGAAAATTAATACATGTTTTTCTTTTTAACTATTCATGCAACAAACATGGAAATTCTGTGAAAAATATTTCATGTAGATAAGAGTAAAGATATATACCTTTCCATTCTTTCACGTTTGCCCACAATACTTTCGTCTCTCGTAGGGAAAACTCATCCTATTTCACTTCTATCCAGTCTTGAATCTCCTCTTTAAACGGACACCACGACATTTCTCTTTTCCTCCATCAATATCAACAAGACTTCAGGTCCTGACAACAAAACCATTTTTTGGTGCTAAGTTATGTAGTGTTGTTGCTTTAGTACTCACATGCACGTGAAATGACCTCCATAAAATTGGGGGTTTTAAGACCGAGGGTTCATTCAGAGCATGTCCAACAAAAAAACCTAAGCACTGATATATCAATCCTCAAACAAGGCTGAGGAATGTCTCATCAGAGATGCAAATAGGATCACAAATACCATAAGGTCTTGTGTTGGGGATGGAGGATCAAACATAAATAACAAAACTACAAATTACATCCATGTAACTCCTATCTGATAATCCAATAAGGACTGATAATTAAAAAAATACACACACAAGTGTTACTCATTCATCACAAGCACAAAATAGAACATAACTTTTATATCTGTATTACTGAATGTATTCCATCATATTATAGATATACAATGTGTTGAATAACTAAGTTTCACAACATAAGACTTCATCTCATTACTATAAAAACAATGAGAATACAACATAATGCACCTTGCACTAAACATTAAGAATCAGATAGATACAAGACACGAGAGACTTCTCCATACAACACAAGATTTCCATAGGATAAATCAGAGCTATGGCACTGATGCCTTTATGAATTAACCAACCTCTTTTTCGAGTTGAGATCTCTCTTTTATATCTTCTTTTTCCTGGGAGCATTGTCCTTCACTACTCTGCTCCATTCGCTTGTCTGATCTAACAACCGCACACATTTATGGTACTTGTCATGGATCCACATAGGTTCTCTATATCAGAGGAAATATTAACTGCCCTAACCAACTCATCTTTTCCTTGCGCCACATCTTCATCTGTTGTTCGTAGTAATCATTCCAATAGATATCCTGTTGATTCCTTTCTTTCTTCTAGCGAGCTTCTTCTTGATTTTTGGAACTATTGAAAAAAAGCGGACCAACGGGCCCAACTGAAAAAACTCGAACCAACACACCTTTGAATGCCTTTAGATTTGACACACTGCTCAACAAAACCCAATAGAATGCGCACACTATGGCATTCTTTCGTACTTCTCCTTAGGTGCTCGCAAAAATACTGGATGAGTGCGCATAACTTTCGTTTGAGCTCGCGTGCAAAAATAGACCCAAAAATTTGGGTGCATAATGTCCCGTTCCAATTGACCATGAAAGAAGGTGACTCATTATCCTATACGACTGCCATAGGATATAGTAAACAAGGGAGAAATGGAGTCAAGGTGGTTTAATTGGTGTCACTATGTAAAAATATTGGCAAACCCTAAAAGTGACATTAAATAAAACAAAAAATTATATTTAAATGGAATTGGAGGGGAAATAAAGTGAATATTTGATTTGGTCAAAATAGGGGGACGATACAAAAGGTCCAAAGGAAGGATAAATAGAGGAGAAATCATTCCCCTCAGTATTATGATTTGATATTTTATTGAGTTCTCTTGTAGCCAATGTTTTTGTTAGGGTTTTGGGAAAAACCCTTCCATTGCAGGTTTAGTTTCGGTGGTGTAATATCCACCCTAGCTAGACAACGAGGGGGATTCATCCAGAGTTCTCTTTGATTTCATTGTGGTTCTTGAATTTATTTTGGAGAGAGAGTTTGAAGCATATCAGTTTGTATGAGGCGTTTGTGACAATTTTCAAGAGCAGGCCATTCACCATATCCACATGTATCAGAGGGCTTCGTGTATCTGTAACATGAAGCATCCCCACGGGCTGAGAAAGGGTCTTCCCACAAGGCCCCACGAGACACCCCACAGGTGTCCTACAAGGACCCTTGTAGATTGGGGGTTTTCAACATATTGGGTCTATGAAGGTGTTCTAAAGAGTTTGGAGGATTGCCTGCAAAATAGACGTTACTAGAGCAGAGGAATGTAGGGCTTTGAAAACCTTGGGATTCATAGATTGGCATCATTCTAGGTTTCTTGTGTTGTTTCTGTAGTAGATTGTGATGCTTCCTCACAACCATTAGTTTGTGTGCTTTGTAATATTCTGCAACTGTAATTACAACCATTAGTTATCATTGTACTAGTTTTTGGGAGATTCCATCCATAATAAGATGCCATGGTTATCTGCTCTAATCTTGTGTAATGGATGATTTCTATCTAATTGATAATATTTCTCATTGAGTAAGTTATCTTATAATAATTTAACAACACATTCACTTAAGAGAAACAATAATTTCGGGGCAGAAACATAATATCTCCACCTAGCCTAGTTGGGGACATTATAGGGTGCCAACAATAGGCCCTCTGATTTTAAATTTTTTATTTTGGTATGCTTCAATGTCCTTAGATTTTCCATTTGCAAGCCGCATAAACCTAAACACTATGTCATTCAAAGAAAAAACTTCATCCTTTGTAGGGACAATAGGAATGGTGTCCATGGCATTAGGGAACTTGTAAAGGCTTTTAACTTAGGAATTCTAGTCTCTTAAGGGAGCCATATTATTTTCTTTAGTAATGTGGAATAGAATTTACCTCTAGAACTTCTTAGGATCTAGCTTAGATAATTGTGAAAGGTGTTCTTGCCTTTTATTGATATAATACCTTTTTATCCTTTTTAATTGGGGATTTGTACATATTGATCTTATAAAGTTTTAAGGACTCACTAGAAGCATCCCTAATGTATTTCCTAGAAAATTTACATTTTTTTATCGTACCAAGGTTTGGTTGTTCTATTATTATTTTTAAATGACATCTTGAAAAAGAACTTGTTGAAGTGAAAAGGGTAGTTGTAAAATTATGATAGATTTCTTCAATGTTGTCCTTATAAGTTAGGAGATGCAATTCACTATTTAAATCCTTTAAGAAAAGGTCAACTTTACTTTTGTCAAAGTGCAATTGCCTTTTATTATCAAAATTCTCTTCAATGGTGCTCCTATGCATAGAAAAGTTCAAAATTAGGGTTAAAGGTCTATGATTAGAGTCGGGTTCATGTTCATTTAAAAAAGGTCAAAATTTATTATTTTGTTGGAAACAAGGATATCATATATGGCATAATCTACGACATTACTACCTATCCCATGAATACAATTCATCTGGTTGGAGTTTGGCCACTTCATTACTCCATTGAAAATTATAAGGTCTTGAGAGTTTCAGAGCTTGACCAACTCATTACCAAACAAGTTCTCAATTAGGTTTTCATAGATTCTTTTGTGGCTATAAGATAAAACAAGGTTCTCATCTAGCCATAAAGGATTATGGTTGGAATCATTTCTTAAAAGAGTAGCTTGGTTAGTTGTAGTCCTAGGATTAAAGTCTCCTAGCAGGAGGATATTACCTTCATTTTTACAACTATAAATATCTTGTTCTAAATTATTATAGGGATGATTGCTATCTTGATTGTTTTTCTTATAAAAAGTAGAATTAATAGGTGAAAAATAGCAAATTTCTATATACATCTTCTTAGAATTGGTGTTTGAAATTTCTATCCAAATGTACTGATTGAGAGGGTTGATCTTATGAAGTTGAATGTGAGGAGAAATGATCTTTCTAATATAACAATATATGCCTCCTATCCCTCTATAGTGGGATTTTTTGTTCAATGCCGACCACATGACACATCATTCTATGTTAGGGACCTTAGACTCTTCATGGTCCCAAGTTTCAACTAGACAAATAATATCAATATCACTCGAGATCCAAATTATCATAGGACCTTTGTATGAGGGAAACCCACAACAGTTCCAAAAAAGGATCCCAAGTGTCCCAAATTCCTATTTAATGTTATCCTTCTAGTCTCTATCCCTAACAATAGATTTTTGTTTTCTAATTATTTCCCATTTTCCTTCTTTCTTGGATTCTTTTACCTTTTGAACTTCCTTTCTTAATTCAACTTGGTCTTCGGGAATGAGGTCTTCATTTATAAATACTCCTAACCCTTTTAAGCTTGAAGATTTATTGAGTATGCTATATTTATGGTCATTACAACTTACTTTGACACAAATCAACCTATCTTTATGATCAATTATTTTTCCTAGCCTCTTTGCTTCTATGAGGTGTGTTGTTTCAATTTGTGATTTATTTTTTAATTCTTCTTTTACTATTTCTAGTGTATCCTCCTCTTGTTGTTATTTTATACTAAAAATTATGAGGTTCAAGGCTCTTTTATTATGATCATGGTCCATTTCGATTAGCTTATTCATTTCCTCTTTGATGGGTTTGATATCCAATTTGTTTTCCAGATTACTGTGGGTCAAATTGTTGGTAAGTTTTTCTTCTAGCTCTTTAATCCTATATCTCAAGTTGTGATTTTATTCAACCTCTCTTTCTTGGGTTGATTGTTTTTGTTTTTCCATTTATTGAATCCTATCCTCCATTGTCTGTAATTGAATCTCTTTAATTTTCACACGTTACTAAATTATAAATATATTTTAAATTAAATTTGAATCAAAGTAACAACTCATTCATTTGATTTCACATGTCTAGGTGTTCAACGGGTTGAAGAATCCATGACTGATCCACACACACACACCCAGTTGTTCACCGGATGGAAGAAGCAAGAACTAAAAATTATTCAAAACTGGAAAAACCACAAACATTATTCCTGTCACTGAGATTTCAAAACCCAAAAGATTATTCCCATCACAGAGAGTTCAAAAACCACATAGAAGTATTATGGTTCACATCACCAAGAGTAACTGTAGAGATTATTCCCGTAAAAAATAGGTCCAAAACCACATAGAAGTATTATTCCCATGAAAAATCATAGAGATATAATGTTCGAAATAAAATGTCTTCTTCAAAACTGCAGAGATATAATGTTCAAAATAAAATATCTCTTTCAAAACCATAAATGAGTATTATTCCCATTCAAAACTGCAGATAAAGTATTATTCCCATTCAAAACCCATTATTATAAAATCAAATCTTCCATTTACCATCATTCATTCCACTCATCTAGGATCAAACCACTTGGTTGCACTCGCTCATGTCACCTATCTCTTTTCTTGCAATGTATCCATATTCATCCATTATTTTCTTACACCTATCTTCGACCATTGTAATCTCGATTTGTATTTTATGGTCTTCAATCCTATTTACACTCGAAGTTATAATCAAAATTCCATTGCTTATTGTTGACCATATCTCTTGGTGTTTTATAGTCACTACCCAAGACATCCTTGTTTGTTATGATTTTCCCAAGAAAATCCTTGAGTCCCTTTCTCAGTGATCACCTCATCATCCATTATTGTCCCTCTTAATTAACTACATTTGATTCATGATATGTTGCACCTCATGTTAGTTTCTATAGGGTCTATCATTTCTTGTCTCTAGTGGACCTCTACCTACGAACTTCAACACATTTATTCTAAGGGATTGGTTTAAAGGTATTATGTATGTCATACCCATTTATATCATTGATATGTAACCTTGAAATAGGCAAGGAGATTCACCATTGCTTCTTGACTTGGTAGTTTATCACATGCTCAATCCCAACTCATCATCACATGATTTAAATTCATACACATTGATGGTTCATATGTCCTAGTTCTACTTGAATACCATTGAACTTGTATGGCTCTTTAAAGTATTTATTGAGCCTCCAAGTGGGAGTAACATTTTAGGTATCTTTATACATGTTCCACTCAGTGTTGGTTATAGTCATCCAACTCTAGTTGCAATTCCTTGAATTTGATTGGATCTATTCAATAGTTATTTTGATCCACTAATTTAAGCTTTGCTCTGGTCAACTCTTTTCATATCTCAATCCCTCTCTATTATAATCAGGCTTCAGTTGTTATAATTTTCACCCCCATCGGTTCCATTGTTCCTTCACATGTGTTTAGACATGATGTAGAATTCATTATTGATATGTATTTGATCTATCCCCATATTCCCATGATCTTATATTGAACTTTGTTGAGACGTATTCATGAGCATGGGTATGCCCGCCTCATTCACACCCCACATTGTGCTTTTTTGTTTTGAAAGTGTTATCCATTACTAGTTTTTAGACAATCCTTTCTACTCATATTCTCTTCTCACTCTCAACATTGTGTTTTCACGACATTTGGGTGAGAAAAACATGATGTATTTAGACTATATGATTTTCTCTTAACCTCACATATTAGGGGGAAATAATTATCACCTTAATTTTCCTCACCTATTACATTCAATTATTCATACCTGGAAACATCATAAATTCATGTATTATCTACATCATGTTATGGGATTTTTGTACCTCACCAAATCTAGTCAAAACCATTAGTTGACCATTTTATGGATGATGGAATTTCTCTTATATTTTCTACGTGTGTTGCATGGTA